>JABFFB010000399.1:0-36629 GCA_013623555.1 Fusarium nisikadoi | reverse complement strand
GAGGGAGGGGGGGGACAGATGAGATGATTTGCTTGTGATCTGCGGAAGAAATGGTCTAGACTCTAGTGGCTGTAGAAAATATCCTGTTCTTCTGCGTATATTGAAGAACTCGAACAATCAAAGCAATTGTATATGGTAAAGTATGCACGGTTATTGTGTGATAGATCGAGCAGGGGTAAGGCTGGTGAACGTCAGGTCTTATAAGCATAGAGATCTGGTGGATGTCTTGAGGTTGTAACCATCCATCCAGCCTTAGTTCGCACCTTAGCTTGGCGAGTTAAAATAGACACACCAACCTTACCAACCTTACAGTACTAACAGATCTGTGCCCGGAGTTGGCGTTCAACGGAATTATTCCCATCGTCGACCTCTCTTTGCACGGAAAGCCCGTATCTCGCTGAGGAAAAGCACAGACAGGTTCTCTCTATCAAACATGGAAGATAACTCATCCGGAGACGAGATAGCGTCAGTGTTTCAGCAACGGAGAGTCCTTCTAGAAGAATACCGGTAGACTAAGAGTGGCAGCCACGACAACGTGAGTGTTGGATGAATTCTCCGTAGCCCAGGGTATGACATCGGATCTACTCACAGGGCCAGGCCAGAGTTTCCCACAGGAACCAAAGAGCAACGAGGCGCTGCAAGGGGAGACGACTCCACCGAGGCCGTCTAGACCGTGGTCTTTTTCTGGGCAAGCCACGAGATTTCTTGGGAGAAAGATGCCGTACAAGCGCAATGATGCTGTGGCTGACAGAGACAAGGTCAACCTCGGCGGTACCGTAAGAAGTTCGACCACGGCGATTCGTCACCGAGGCAAAATGTCAAAGGAAAAACGAGCTGATGAGCGGAGCCGAGACTGGGCAAAGTCAGCTTCTTGGGAAACTCGTATCATTATGATTTGCATGCAACCTAGACGAATGAAACCATTGATGGAAATGCGACCCTGCTGCCGGTACCGAAGAGCCAAGACGAGGCCAGGCCTGAACTATTCATATTAGTGGTTCTTTTGATTGAGCTTTTGGTCATGTCAGTGCCTTGCTGATCAGGTTCACGCTTTCAGCCTTCACTGTCAGCCTCTCAGGTTGGGCAGCCAAGATGTTGATGATCCCGTTCCCGCTACGGACGGCATATGTCTGTCAACCCTGATGATGGTGGCGTCCGGCCTTGTATCGGACATATTACGAGAACTCAACGGTGAAAGATGGCCACGATCATCTGAACAACGTGGGTATAACGGATGAGGCGATTGAGTCTGACTTGTTACTGAATAACGCGGAAAACCTTTAGGCATAGCAATTGATGAATGCCTCAGACATGGTCCCGACATAATTCTGTACGTAGTACATCGAGGTCGGCTTCTCCTCACTTCGTGACGTGTTACAGCATCAAAATTGAGTTATCGTAGTGTCAAAGACTGGCATCATATTGAGCATACAGTATGAACACAGTATAGCAAACATGTGACGGCCCTTGGCCTTGACGTGCCCCGCTGCCTGCTACCAATTGCACAGCCTAGCCTAGCCCATCCCTAGATCTCACTCTTTTTTACCCCTCCACACTAAACTAAACCCAAGATCGAAACTGCTCAAACCACCATCACAACGTTACGCACTCTAAGAGAAAATTAAGTTACGAAAATCAGCAGATTTTCCTAAACGAACTTTTGTCCATATTCAACTGCCAAGAGCCCAAGTGCTTTCTCTCCCACTGCCAAGCCAGCTACAACGGCTCTATCGGCTTCTAGGTCCTGGTCAGCAAGCAACAATGGCTCTCGAAATAGTCTCTCTCGAACACCTTCCAAACTCGCACAAGGTCTACGTTGCCCTGTTCCGTGACGTACAGAATTCGGCCTTTTTGCACCAGCAGCTGCTTGCTCGGAACTCCCAGTTCGAGTACGCCTTCATCGATGCCTCAGTGGTGAGTTCCGCCGCGGAGTACCCGACTTGGGTATAGGGCAGTTTCCATTAATACGGAACATCTCACCAGGTTGTGTCGCGGCTTCAATTATTATCCGCTGTGTTCAAGGCTACGTCGACGGCTGTGAATGGCGCTCTCAGGACTCCAAACGTTCACTCCGAGATTGTCTGTGCTATGAGTTCTTCTAATAACGTAATATGTCCCCTTGTTCCGAGATGTCTTCGTTTGAGGCTGACCTTTCATGCTCAGATTGCTGATGCCTATCGTCGATATGGTATCTCTCCTTCTACCAAGGACCTTATCGTTGTCAAGGTCACATTCCCTGGCGAGGACGGTGCTGAGCCCTTGACACATGACCAGATCTGGGAGCATCTCAAGGCCAATGTTGAGGGAGAGGCTTTATCCATCACAGATGACCAAATCTCTACCACCACTGACGTACCAAAGGTGCGCAAGTACTACAAGTTGAACGGAATCAAGTGGTTGGACGATATTAAAGATGAAAAGGTCAAGCAGAAGGAGATGGAGTCACTCGTCATCGGCGCAATGGCTTTAAGGGGTGTTTGAAGCACAATACCAAGTCAAAGGCTTCACTTTCAATCAAATAATCATCGTTAAAGACTAAAATGTAAGTCATTTCTTCATCTTTGCTTGATCTATCTCGGATATTGAGATGCTGGACGCCCTGGACTCCTGATCGCTACCCATGATGCAAAACAAAAGAAACATAAAGACATTGATATCAGGTTCTTTTCTCTTCCCTCTTCCCTTTTTTTTTTTTAATTTTTGTTCTTTTTACTTCTTTATGCCAAGCCGACGGCGCTCTTGCATCGTCGGACAAGCTCGGCCCAGAGAGCATCCCGGCTTCCCCTGGTTCGCTGGACGGCATCTTTGTTCTCGTGTGCGCGTCGAAGGAGGTACTTCATGCACTCGCCAGTGGTTCCCCAGACGAGGTACTTGTAGGCGGGCAGAATCTTGGTCTTGTCAGACTGGCCAGCCTCGACAAGCTCGCAGCTGACCTCGTCAGCCATGCCCTGGAGTTGCGCAAAAGCAATGTCGGACTTGGCCCGGCCGGCCTCCATGATGGCGCGGCTTCGTCGCACGGACTCGGCGTTGTGAGAGGCGACGACAAGGCTGGCAGCGGGGTACTTGCCGGAACCCTTGACGTCAATGTTCCACTCGCGGGTGAGGACGCTGGCAGCGAGCGAGTCGAAGCAGGCATCGGTCTCCTCCTTGGTGTCGTGGAATAGCTCGCGGGGGTCCGAGTTGAGATAAGCGCCACGGACAAGCTTGACGCCGAGAGCAAAGTTCTCGACTTGGGCGAGCTTCAGGTGGTTGGAGAGAACCTCGGGACACTTCTTCTTGTAGGCTTGGTAGGTACCAAAGATGACAGCCTCGCCAAGTCCCTTGTTGTACTTGCGGGTGAATTCGATAGTCCAGTCGTCGATGCCGTCCTGGAGCATGTCCTGTTCGGCGTCGAAGAGGAGGCGGACACCTCGCTCGTGGGCAAGCTGGCAGATGGAGTCGATGGCCTTGTACATGGCGGGGCTAGGAGGAAGGCGGTCCTTGAGCTGGTAGAGAGCGATGCTTCCAGCGCCGGTGAACTTGAGAGCGACAAAGTCACCAGGCTCAGCAAGTCGGACAGTCTCGAGGGTGCCTCGGGCCCAGGGAAGAATCTCGTTCTGGATGCACTCATCGGTCTCCATAGCACCGTTCTTCAGACCCTCGCCCTCATCCTTGGTGAGGACAACCTCCTTGGCGTAGTTCAGAATAACACCAGTGAAACCAATGTTCTTGAGCCCATCGATAGTCTTCTTGATCTCGGGTGACTTCTCGCCTGCGCAGAACTGAGCGTAAAAGGTCTTCTTGAGGAAGTATCGCAGAAGAGGGTTCTTGTCGGGGTTGAGCAGAGGGTTGGTGGTGTTGGCCAGAATACCCATGACGTGCAGGGATGGAGGCAGGAGCAGAGGCGAGGAGGAGACGGTCATGGTGGCGAGAGATCGGAGAATCATGATGAGAGGAAGGACGGAGAGAGGCGCCTTGCTGGGCGCGATGGGAGGAAGAGGATCGGGGATCTGCTGCTGCTCGACGATGGTGTTTGTGCGTCGCTCAGAGGAGTGGATGTGACGGCGGGCGACCATGTTGGTCTTTGTGATGGTGAGGCATGGTCGAAGTGTGTTGATGGTGATGGCGTTGGATGCAGCCGCCCAGCGAAGGGGCTGGGCAGTCCCTCGCCGAAGGGCCAAGCTCATTATATGGGATGTGTGTGTGGTGTTGAGTTGAAGCTCCTAGGTTGGTAGTTGAACGGAGATGCTGGATCAGTATGGAGGGATCCAGATGGTGATTGTGTTGGTGTTAGGTTTGGTTTACGGAGCGATGATGCAAGATAAGTCAAGTTAGGTTCTATCTGGTTGAGTTTGTGGAAATGGGCAAACGGGCGGCAGAGAGCTTATTATATCCATCTCAGAGGGCAGTGACTATCAGTGTCGGTTGACTGCGGTGCTTCGCTAGGAGACTCTGGTCTGTGCCTGGGGCGTGTGAGGGAGGTGGCGCTATCTCCAGCCCGACAATCCATATCTCCCTTGCCCTGTTTGTTTAGTTTGGCCTTCCCCATTCCACAGCAGGAAAAGAAAGCCCAATTCTTCTTCGCCATTGATCTCCAGCTTGTTCCAGTCGAGCTAAACTAGTCATTCAAGGTCATGTTTACGCTATACCAAGGGCCCCCCCTGGTCCTCCGCAGAGGCCGAGCCAGACCGGCCCGTGACTATCAAAGTGCTGCAGGCGAAAGGGAAAAAAGAAAAAAGGACCCAGCTGTACGGAGCTTATCAGCCGTCACGTGGCTCCTTTTAGCTTCAGAATCACCATGATGGCCGAAAGTAGCCGTTGAGGGGCGTGGGGGGTGCAAGCCCACGATAATTGGGGAGATTAGAATGGGAAGCTGGGGACTTGGTTTCTTTGATTGCCGCAACAGGCCGCGATCCCAGTAAATACGTGTTATGTAATTGGTGACACTGGCAAAGCTAGGAAGCACAGGGCATTGTGGGGAAACCTTGGAGATAGATGCATCACCAGCATTCTCTTAACTGTTTTGAGATTGACAGTGTGTGTTGGCTTGTGCTGAGACCTTAGACGTCTTGTGACTTATTTTGATGACGATATGTCCGTGTCTCTGACCTTCACAGCCAACTTCCATTGTTGGTCAATGATGTGCAAGGGGGCTAACGATGATGATGTGTCGTTCCGGTTCGGTAGATAAGGCGATATGGATAAGATATGCCGACATCCAATCCATCCAACTGGATGACGAACGGGGCTCTGCTACTTATCTCAATGGCCTGGAACTGAGAGACAGAGAAATGTTCGATCTCGCTAGAAGCCTTCTGCAGCGCTTGCTTATCGACGATGTCTCCATAAATGACCGACCAAAGCCGCTGGACCTGGGCTGGTCTACGGGAGAGGCGTTTACCTAGAGAGTCCTAAACTCGGAGGGCCCCGATAACAACGACACTAGCATATTTTTTATCGCTGAATTGATCTCGCACCACGTTATTCCCCTGGGCCTGTCTCTGGTCAGTGCGATAAGTTATGAACCATTGGCCAAGTCGTGATATATCTACATTTTGTATATTGTACATTGAAGAACCCAATTACCTTGCATCACAATGCTGGACGAGCATCATCATCTTTCCTTGAATTTGGCCTCCGACCTCGCAAGAACTCGACATACCCGATCGGTCTGCCTCGGGCTAAGCCAAGCACATCTTGAATCCCACCGTACGCAAGGCCAAACAACAACCCATATCGCGCGGTCCGGGCGGCGGTTGTGAGTGACAGACGATCTAGATGCACACGCCGAATATCGGCGCCTGTTAGCTCGTCTCTTTTGCCATGTAAAAGAAAACCCCTGCTCCACATCATGCAATGCTTGCAATATCTACCCGTCGCTTTCCATCATCATCAAAGCTCCCAAAACGCCATGCATTCCCCATATGGGGTTTTGCGCAATACCGTTTCCCTTAGTCAAGCCGAGGTCTGATGAGACAACCTAAAGAGAGATAGAAAAGAATTGACCACTTACGCCAAAGAGAAAATGCGCCGGCGACTGTAAGCGTAGCTATCGTCGTAGAGAACATGTCGCTCGACCCGCGATATCGATCGACCGTGCTCTCGAGCGACAAGGCCAGGAAGCTCCAGAAGCCCGTCTTGAGACCCATGCGGAAGCCCTCTCGGATGCCGCCCTGCATGGTGTGGTAATTCTTGCTCTTGTGGTAGAAGTACCACCCTGTTGTCGTGTCGGGCATCTTGTGCGCATGCTCCGCCCGGAACCGCAGCTGCGCCATCTGTCCGCCCTGTGTCGCACCAAGCGAGAAGCCAACGACTGCTGACGAGATTGTTCCCAGCATGAGCCGCATTGGCGTCGCGAGGGACAGGCGCGGGTTCGTGTCCTGGGGGAAAGTTAGATCTGAGGACATTGGTGCGCCGGGCCGGGGTGACGGCGTCAGGGTCGGCGACGGAGCGGCGGCCATTGTGGTGAAGCTGGGAATATCTTGTTTCTAGGCTGTGCTCCTGTTTTCAGAGAAGGCCGAGATTGTCGCGAGGCTCTGCGGCTAGTGGAGTCTCGTCTCGGTGGTGGGATGCGGAGAACGAAAGACCGGAGTGTGCAATCCCGGCGGTGGATGCTACTATTTTTTGGCGCCGCTTGGAGTCGGTAATGAAGAAGAGGGGTTGCCCTTGGGGTTGGAGCTGGTAATAAAAAGATGACAGGCGAAGGCCCGATAGAGATATGTTCTTGTATGGCGAGATTCGAATATGTAATTGAAATGACTTCGCTTCGATGTTTGATGCGAACTGCAGGCTCATGCCATGATGCACAGTGCGCTCGTGCATTAGTCAGTATCTACGCCAGTCTGTATTCACATGAAGCTCGAGATGCAACCATTTCGCTGTCAAATCCTTCTAAGGACCAAATGGTTAGTTTGGAGTGCACAAGGTCTCACGGAGTGAATATTACAACCAACCCAATTCGTGGTTCAATTCGCTGGCAACGCACATCCCATGATCGCTCGGATGATTCCTTGTTCTTCAGTGCATGTTCTAGGGTAGCATTCGGCTTCTAGAGGCTGTCACTTAATCCCTTGCTCTCGTTCCTGGATCTTGCTGCTGAGCTGTCACAATCCTTGGAGATGACGCATCGGTGGTTTAGTTCTTATAGGACAGCGCTTCTGCACTCCATTATAAGCTGGGATATCCATACATCTTGATGGAATGACAGCGTTCAAATCCTGCCTGTAACCCTCCATCTACGCGCTCTCACGTGATGTCGCGCCTAGCTGAGCCGCGCGCGATTCGCCCCGCCATTCAGAGCCAATGCCCCTCATGGGGAACAAAGAGAGGCAGCTTTGAACTCTGACGTCTTCCCCAAACCTTCATATCAAGATCGACAAAATGGTACTACACAGATCGACTTACTTCCTAACGCGTTTCAATACTAACAATACCACAGACTGACCTTGATGACGCAAACATCTCGGTGCGCTTCAAGCACGGCATCCATACGATCTACCTCTTCATCGACGCCCTCGCCCCCTTCTCCAGTGCCGCCACTGAGCTCCTCAATGTCCTGATCGAACGATACCCCGATGGTCTGACCAAGTCATTCGGTTCTCCTGAGAAGACTGCCTTCGATGCAGACTCGATCCTCGCGTTTGGCGCATTGAAGACGCCGAATGACTCCGAGAGCGGATGGGTCAAACTCAAGACGGGTAATGGAGAGAAGACACCGGCAGCGTTGGGACTGAAGAACAACAGTCTTCTTGCGTTTGCGGTGCTGGATGAAGAGGATGATGAGCCAGAGTTTGAGGTTGAGTGGCCGAAGGAGGAGGAGGATCTTTATGAGGAATAATTTAGGGACGAATCTTGAGATTCAGCTGATTTGGGATACATTTCTGCGCCGGGACATTGTTTTCCTCGAAGCTTTGTGGGAGATACAACTACGATGAGGGGCTGGCGTTGAGAAATGCGCCTGAGGACTACACCACGGAGCTCTCACGTGGAAGGAACATAGTCGGACGACGCCTCACTGGGCCTGGAGAATTACTGAGAAGATATGAAAAGGAATATGAAAGTAGATACCCAATTGAACCCTTTACATGACGACAAACAGGGATGAGTTGAACTTGGGAAAAGATCATCAGGGTAGGTCGCATGGCAGGCCCAAACATCTGGGTCGCATTGATCAGAATATCACGACGAGAATAGCGACGGCGAACTAATAAAATCAAGCATATTTTCAAGAATAGAGAAACTCGCCATTGTTTCAATCCCGTCTTACATGACTCGCTGAATCAATGATGCGGCGTTGCTCTCCCTGAAAAAGGAGTTCATGTCGCATGACTAAGCCATTTAAACTTCACGTGTCGTCAATTCTCCAGGGGTTACAGTACCTTAAACCAGGGACCAACACCAACTCTCCTTTCCACGATCAAACGTTTGCGCCGCTTCTAACAACGTCCCGTTGGCCTTTTTAAATCATAATTGACGTGGCTTGCGCATGAGGTCGACTACATGAAAGTCGTGGCTTTTCTCCGCCATGGCCTGGGCCTACTGGTGCCGCTGTCGATAGCCTTTACAATCTACCTCTACATCTTCCCCATTGTCCAGGGATGCGCATTCCCCGTCCAGTCGAGAGATAGTCAGGAGGCTTATGAATTGACCAAGAAGTTTCACTGGCCCTCGAAGCCGACTGCAGACGATCATGCCAAGCTTGCGCCTTTTCGACTCCTTGCGCTGGGAGATCCTCAGCTAGAAGGCGATACCTCGATCATTACGAACTACCTGGGGACTTTTCCCCATGTGAAGAGTGTCTTTAAGCATGTGACGTTTCAGACGACGCATTGGTGCTTCCGCGAGCGAGTGCGAAAGACAATACACGATATTGTCGATATAATCATGGAGGATCTCCCCTACTACCTCATGTCGCAGCGCAAGCGGTTCGATCTATGGGGCAACGATTTCTACCTGGCGCATATCTACCGTCAAGTCAATTGGTGGTCCAACCCTACCCATGTTTCGGTACTGGGCGATCTTGTCGGTAGTCAATGGATCGACGACAAGGAGTTTGAGAAGCGAGGCCGACGATTCTGGAACCGTGTGTTCAAGGGAACCGAGAGGCTATCCGACGAGTTGGCGCAATCCCCGAGCAACGACTACAACATCTCTGGAGTCTTGGATGGTAGCGACGAAGCAAAGCTTTGGAAGAAGAGAATGCTCAACGTGGCAGGAAACCACGATATTGGATACGCTGGAGATTTGACCGAGGAGCGGTTGGAGCGCTTTGAACGAGTTTTTGGAAAGGCAAACTATGAGCTCCGCTTCGAGCTGCCCATCACAGATCCCGAAACGATAGCTACGATGTACTCTGATTCCAACCCCGAGTCGAAACGAGTCATCCCTGAGCTTCGCATTGTTGCTGTCAACGATATGAACCTTGATACACCGGCGAAGTCTCTTCCTCTTCAGGATGCGACATATGGCTTCATCAACAACGTCATTTCGTCTGCAGGTTCTGTTCAATACCAGGGACAGTTCACGTTGATTCTCACGCATATTCCATTGTACAAGCCCGCAGGCATTTGCGTTGACGCTCCCTTCTTCGACTTCCACACTGCAGCAGATGGCGGAGGTCTCAAGGAGCAAAACCAGCTCAGCGCTGACGCCACTCGGGGTTTCTTGGAAGGAATCTGGGGCATGAGCTCAAGGAGAACCGCACCGGGCGGTGGCTACGGCCGCGCAGGTCTAATGCTCAACGGCCACGATCACGCCGGCTGCGACACGTACCACTACATCAACCAGACAAACGGCACGAGTCCCTCCCAGCGCCAATGGGAAGTGAAAACCTGGACCGACGCGCAAGATCTGAAGATCCCAGGCACCGATGGCATACCGGGCCGACGCGAGATCACCGTCCGCAGCATGATGGGCGACTTTGGCGGAAACGCCGGTCTGCTGAGTCTCTGGTTCGACTATGAATCTTGGGAGTGGAAGTATGAGTACGCCACGTGTCCGTTGGGAAGCCAGCACCTCTGGTGGTTCGTGCACATCTTTGACTTCATCGTGCTGGTGTGGATGCAGTCGTACGCTGTGCTCTCTGTGATGGAGGCTTACGGTGTTGATGTGGACGGGCCGTTTTGGAGGGGCGTGTCACGGATGAAGGATTTTGTGCTGCGACGGAAACAAAGTGTTAGTGATAAGAAGGAGAAGTGATTGGATGAACAATGTTTGAGTAGTGAATTGTTTTATAGAATACAAAGCGTCTGTTTTTCGTGAGTGGTTTTGTCGCTTGGGATTGCCGTTCGGTGAATTATGTTTGTTGCAACGGTGTTGGGCCGAGACATTCTCGCGATGGGGAGCTGAGTTGAGTAGATATTGCGAGGCGCAGGGCTGGAATAGGATTAGGGTTGTTGTATAAGGTGTGTGATGGGCGTGGTACCGATGGTAACGGTGTTGGACAGAGATCAGGGCCGCGCGGCGAGGTTGTACGCTTGACTGGTGAATTCCTGGGGTTGAGGCTTAAGCCAAGATAGTTGATGTTTGAGGCTCTGGGCATGCGGTACTGTTTCTAAACTGCGACCTGAGTCTTGCCATAACGAATATACGTAGTATTTATGAGGTTCTGAGTTCTCGATGCTGTCCAGAGAGTGTTGAGATGCTCCTGAGTAACGCTCATCATCATGAACTTTCCTTGCTTACCAATACCATGAACTGTAAAAACACTTACTCATGTCTTTCAGCTGACACGAACCAGATCACAGTAGCGCCATGATGCAAGAGACTATTGCGCGTGGTCTCCCACGCCGGTAGCAGCAACATCGTGGTGACACAGCCGTTGAGGTTGCCCAGCGACAAAGGAACGCTGCCAGATCCGGCGAAGCACCGCCATCTATCGTGAGAGAAGGTCCGTTGCGCACGATCGTGTGTAGAGTATGATCGGAAGCAACGGCTGTTTGTGTGAGATCAAGTGATTGGGAAGGGTGACTACATAAACCCAGGACCAAACCATTGGGACTAAGTTGAGATTCGCATGACTATACTCACACAAGGCGTTCGCCAGACGAAGACTATCTGCCTGCAATCATTGAAATACCGCTTGAGCCATGCTGTCTCTTCCTGGAATTGGTGTACTGATCCTTCTGGGCGCCGCAGAAGGTGTCCCGCGACGAGACGAAAGCCCCCAGGAAGTACTTCTCAAACACCAAGCAATTATACCAAGGGATAATGCAAACGGTGGCGTACCGACCGACATGCTTGGGGCGATGAGTCCTCAGACAGACTACAGAACAATGTCAGCGGGCACTTACACCGAGACCATCTCAACAGGCCTCGTCAGGATAATCGTCGTCAATGAACCGACGCCTACGACAGCCAATCAGGCAAAATGCCCTGTAGAGTGTGATTGCACAAGGATAAAAGATAAGAACAGCGATGAGTAAGTTCATGATACCAATCAGGCTCATCCTGCATATTGCTGACACGCGCAGATACGCTCAATGCTTGACCAACGCAGCGTGCAGACCATGCAGAGAGCCAAATCTCACGGCTTCATCAACGATAAGGCCAAAGGCAACAGCATGTCCCGCAGAATGCGACTGCACCAAGATCAAAGATGAGCAAAGCCAGGAGTAATTACATTTCACCTTTACTATTACAAGCTTCATCTTGTCTAATGAATAACAGGTACTTCCAATGCATAACAAACATCAACTGTCAGAGTTGCAGAGTGGGAACCCCACCCAATTAAACAAACACGTGAAAGGGAGTTATCATTGCATGGGGTGGTATTTGGTAGCTGACAAGACTTTCATCTGTCGTATGATGATGGGTAGCTAGATAAAAAAAAAGTCGACAAAAGAAAAAAAATAAGAGAATGCGTTTCTTCCCCCCCGAGCATCGAACAAATGCAACGCTAGAATCCGTGAATTAAGCTATGTTTGTTGTTGGGGTTGGGTTTAACAGCAGCAGTCGAAGCAATCAAGACAACACTCGCAGGTCTCGCCGCAGAGCCAGCAGCAGCAGAGTGTAGCGATACTGTAGTCTATTAGTATTTAATAATATTATAATAGAATGAATGATGCTTACCATGTGTATAGACAGCCGTGGCTCTTCTCTTCTTGTGGTGGAGGGGGGGCCTGCTGATACTGCATCTGCGTAGTGTTAAAAACTGGTGATCTTCCACTTGAGCTTCATAGACTTACAGCCTGTGGGGGAGGGTAGGCCTGGCCTTGAGGCGGGTAATACTGACCCTGCTGAGGAGGGTAGTAGCTGTCCAGACGTTAGTTTCCCCTTCTTGATTCTAATTCTTGTGACTGAGAGCTTACCCTTGGTTGTTGGGATCGTATGGAGCAGACATTATTATGACAGATGTGGTTTATGGGATTGTGAATGTGTAAGATGCAGAGTCAGAGACAGGAAGAGCGTCAAGTTATATTATTAGCCCCATGTGTGTTTTCCATCTGGAGCGGAAAGGGTCACAGGGGGCGCAGCTGCAGACGAGACGACACGCAGATGATCTGTATCGTTCTTGGCTCTTTGCTGTGACCTTGGCGCAATAACGGGTATCCCGTGCACCAAGGCCGATTTAACCGTACAGTAGTCTTGGCAACCTCTACAGAGCATTGATACTTTGAATGTTGCAGTCTGTTGGTTCTCTAGGTTCTTTGCCCTGGGCTTGTACTAAATCATACTTAGCGACGGTTATGCCGGCACGTTCCGTTACGAGCCGGCAAATGATATTGGGTTTTGGCAGCCTTTGTCGCTTTCACTCTAAAATGTTAAATTGCTGTCTCCCGTGCCATTCTCAGCTAAGGGTCTTGGTGCCTCCACTGCGAATTGACGTTACAGGGGTTGGGCGCTTGGCAATTGCGCGTCCTCCATGGCTGAGCTTCACTCCTGCATAAAGCTGCATAAAGGGTCCTCTTTGGCGTAAGAGGCTGGGCTTGAAGATTGTTGACTAGCAAATCCCTGATGGAGCACGAGCCAAGCCTGTTAGTGAGCTATCACCAGATTACGAGCCACAGCTCTTCATAGGATCTTCCGTATAAGCTGTCCATTGCCACGGAACTCTCACCGTATTCTTGATAAAGAAGCTGATCCTCAGGCTCAGGCACTCACTCAGCCTTGCTACATGTCCCGTTCCCATTCCCGTCTTGTCTTGTCATGAAACACTCGTTGCCGCTATATTCCCGAACCCTTATGATCAACGCGCGCGCGTATAGGAGGTGCAGGTACCGCCACGATTTACGAATACAACAATGGCGAATTGAATGAAGCTGTCCAGAGCCGCGGGGACCGATTCCCTTCAATGCGCGTTGTTTAGCCACTGAATATTCGCTCTCGGCTGCGGCTGAGTCAAAGAGTTTGTCTCAGTTTTTTGGGTGTCATGGACGAGAGACTTGCCGTTATGTTACGTTGTATCGCTTAGCTACCGGTTTGGCGCCGCATTCGGTGCCCGAGAAATGCAGCCGCCGAAGAATTCTGTGCCAATTGATGGACGCAGTTGGTTCATACTAACGTTAGGTGCTTCTCAATCGTTGCTATCTTTAGTGATTCGCCTTCTCACACATGATTAGAGAAGCACCTTTCTGAAGTGCATCTCGGCGCAACACGCAGCTCATCCAAGCGCCTTGATTTGCGCTTGGCTTTCTATTGACTCGACCTGAGCGAAGCGGGCGTAGGAAGGACAACCATGCGACTCACGGACATGCAGCCAACCGATCGACATGCTCCTTAATCCGCAAAGCAGCTTCGTTCGAACTCAATTTCGTGACATCCAGCACCAACTCATTCTCATCCCCGAACCGATAAATTGTCTCGTTCTTCAGAATTGGCCTCAATATCGTCTCGTCTGTGAGCTTCGCGCCGATGCTTTGACTCCTCTTCGAATTGACCGCCCGCCTTAGGTTCTCCTCAATCTCGCACTCCAGCACGATCGATAAGAACGAAACGCCTCTCTTTCTTGCCGCAGCTTTGTAATCCTTTGCGCCCATTTCTCCCGCTGCGCTTGCCTCTCGCGCATCCGTAAAGACCCACGTTTTACCCTTGGTGTATTCCGACGTCGCGATTTCGTTCAGGACGTACCGCCGTAGACCAGTTCGCATCTCGTGGTAGCCGGGAGATTAGCGCTCAACGAGGGCGTCAATGGGGTCGATAAGGAGGTGATTGTGGTAGACCTTCGAGCCGGAGAGTAATTGCTGGAGCTCCTTCGCGATCGTGAGCTTCCCGATACCGGGAAAGCCGTTGATGTAGACGAAGCAACGCATTTTTCGGTAGGGTGGGCGTGATGTCGGGAAAGAGCTCTGTGAATGCGATTTTCGTACTGGCTTTTTGGTTGAAGGGTTTGTTGATCGTCGAGAAATTGCGGATGTTGGTATTTGTAGTCCGACGAAAGGTGAGTCACTGTTATGGTTTCAACACCCACCGAGCCCTCCCAGAGTGGCCACCCACGAGAAGCTTAAGTCGACGACTCAAACTTTGATCATGCAACCAATCTTCGTAAATCCTGCTCAAGGGGATCAAGAACTCCAGAAATCACATCTCCTTGAAAACAGCATGAGTTCCCAGGCGTGCCGATTTGCATATCCGATCGTAGACATCGCTCGACCGCATTGTAATACCCAGATCCACCAGTCATCATGACTCTTCCCAAAAGCTTATTGGCAGCTTCGTAGTCAAGGATATGTCTCGGTAACCCAGGCTCTAATGTTTGAGTCTGGGGCGAATCCAGAGTTGCTATTGACTGGCCAAGTATGAGCTCGATGAGTAGGATTCCGAGATAAAGCATGAACGGGTTGGTTGGTGATACTGATGTGCTGGCTCTGGGATATTCTGGGAAGTGTCTGAGGACAAAGACATGCTGGAATTGATGAACGCCACCCTTTTGGGCAATGAAGATATCTTCACTTCTTGGAATATCCGCAACCCAAGGCGTACCCTGCATCTGCAAAACACCACAGGCAATCATCCAAGCCAGACGTAGCTTATCGCCATATAACAAAGCAGGATCTTGAAGGACTTGTTTTAGTGGTACCAGAGACCATTCATCACAACTGCCCAGACACTCAAGCGTATAAACATCATACTTTTGAGTTTTCGTCATGTGGCAGTGCTGAATATGTCCGCATCTCTCACCCTGCTTTCTCTTCCCCATCGTTTGCATTGCTTCACAAAGATTGCTGATGTGTTTGGAACAAATGGGCTCAGACATTGCTCTAAGGGTGTGTAGCGTGAGGTTTGACAAGGCTGATTCGATGATAACTGTTTGCGATTGCTGGCTGTTTGTCGAAGAGGTAGTCGAGGGGATAGCAAACCCGACTGTCTTCCTCGAAGTAGATGTGCTCTGTGCTGTGAAAGAAACTGTCGACGTCTTCGAGTCCTCTCCGCTCTTCAAGAGAATTTCATTCCATTGCTTTGAAGTATTGACTTGCGATCCCGCCAAGTACGAGACTGCCAAGCGGAACTGCAACTCCTTGACAATATCCTCATCATCATCCTCAGGAACAACAGTCCGTGATGGCGGCGTAAGCCTCAAGCCAACATCGTGTAGGCAAGAGCATTTGCAAGTCATCGTTGACCGCAGTGCGTGGTATATACCACTCAGCATTCCGTTGACGAGTTTGTTAAGTCTCCCTTGTGATCGAGACTTTCTTTGTGACTCCAGATCTGTGTTGAGGACTGCTAGGCACTGAAGAGCTGACACACCATCCCGAATTCTCGTCAAGGCCTCCTCATGATTTGACTTTTGAAGGAGGAATGTCGCCCGCCTGAACTGCTTTTTTATCGAAGAGCTTTCGGCCCATTCGGCCTGTTACGGTTAGCTGAGGCACACACAATGTTGACCATAGCCTCCCACCTTTCCGTCTGTACCAATATTGAGCTTCTCCATCATTTCCTCGATGGCTTCCCTCATGTCCTGCACGCGGTCGTCGAATACCTGCAGCGACGACCAGAGCCTCAGGCGCAACTTATTGAAGATCTCTTCTTCTCTCCAAAGATGTCCGAATGGATCTCGAATCATTTCCTCGATGCGCGTTTGTGGAGCAATTCCTGTCAAAAGCTTTTCGCATATGTTCTGAAGATTGACATGTTCAGTTTTGAGAGTCAAGATGAGGCTCTTGAGGATTCGTTTGTAGGATCGGAAGTTCTGCAGAGTGCCGAGACCATCCATGTAGCATTGTAGGGCGGAGACCACGATAGGTATACTACCGAGCACGATACCGGCGACCTCGAAGCCAGACATTGAAACGAAATTAAGACGTTGATCGAAGGAAAGGAGTGTGAGGGAAGGATTTTTTGAGGCTCTGTGCCTGGTTTTATTCAGCTGCGCTGATTGAGGGTTGAAAAGAAGAGGGGTTGCGTTGCGGCTGACGTGCAGCTGGGCTTGAACTGACCAACAGCACTTGCAGATACATCAGAGGGCATGTGCCACTCCAATCTTCCCTGCTTTCTGGGTCGATGAATCTCGAGATATCAAGCAACGCACTGTCTTCATTCCATTCCCCACAACCATGAACACTATTGCTGATCATGTTTCGGCTTGTCTCCAAGAGTTCAACAGTCTCTGCAGTTCTACGACAACATGGCAAGATAGTACTCCGAATGATGATACTCAGAGCGATATATCGCTAGTGAAGCTGCAGAACGAGCTGAGCAGATTCAAAGTCTGGAGTGGCAATATCGGCGCTCACAGAAAAGGCGGAAGCTCTCTCGATCACAGGCTACGGGATGCGTCAAATATCCGGGATCAGGTGGTTGAGCTTTTGGAGGACTTGAGGGAGTCGCTAAAAGATGGTAAACCTCCTCGATTGAGCTGCTCAAGATTCTCCCTGACATCAATAGCCAAGGACATTCTTACGGGACAAACAACACCATGGGATCAAGACCTGTCCCCAGCCGAGTTTTCAGATGATGACTCCGACGAAGAGACATTTCAGGTTGACGCTTCCGGAAAATCCGAGCTCTCGCAAATATTTGATGCCGTCGTTGAAGACATTAACTGTCTGTTCAGACTTTCGGTGTCCATTCACAACCCTTCTCCTCATGACCGCTTCAAGAAGGCCTGCTTGACGGACACGTCCGGTTACGAGCCATTTGACGTCCAGCATGTATACAACAAGCTCTCCAAGGCGCCGAAGCCAATCGCAGAGAGACTTGGATTGGCTATTTCTAGACGAAGACAGTACTTTAAATACAGAGAACTGCACCATGAGAAGTTAGCAAATGGCCTTGAGCTCGATGACAAGGACCAAATCCAGAGTACCGTAGCCTCTTCGTTACCGAAGAAGCTCAATGTAAATGAACCCATCTCTTTGGAGGACGGGGATGATACATCGGATACCGGAAGATCACAGACGTCTTGGGCAACATCTGCTGTGAATCTAGAGAGACGGAAGATACCTCCTCTTCCAGTGGAAGCCGAGAATGGACCCTTCGAGTGCCCATTTTGCTTTATGATGATATCTATCTCATCGAGGCACCATTGGAAGTTGGTTTCCCCTCCCTCGCCAATATAATTGTTACTAACGTGAGACCACAGGAAACACGTATTCTCAGATCTATTTCCTTACATTTGCGTTGAGTTGGGTTGTCCGGCCCCCGACCTAGATTTTCAGAGACGTCACCAGTGGGCGGGACATGTCAAGAAATATCATTGGAAGACATGGGCCTGCAAGCTTGGATGCAACGAGACCTTTGACTCTTCGCAAAACATGAAGCGGCATCTAGCGCAAAAGCATCCCGGAACCACGGAATTGACTCACCTCGTCAGTCTTCTCACCATGTGCGAGAGGCCTAAGTCAGAGGACGAACCAGCAGACTGTCCTCTGTGCGGAGAAAAACAGTCTTCATTTCAACAATACCAACGACATGTTGGTCGCCATCAAGAGGATCTTGCTCTATTCGCATTGCCCAACCTCCCAGGGAAACAAGATGAAACGAACGATGTGTCTGACTTCGAGTCTGTGGAACAGGACGATCTGGACTCTGAATTACGGAGGGGCCTAGAGGCATCTTACTCTTATGCCGCCCGCCTTTCTGACGAGAGCGGAGATGAGGTTACAGATGCAACTGAACGTAGCCCTCGATATTCCTCGGCGGGGGTATTTCGCTGCTACCAATGCCACAGACGAGAGCGTTGATGGCATAAGCCTCTCACAGTCCGACTCTCGCCCATGGAAGTGTCCGGTTCCGACTTGTAAGTATCATTATTACGGATGTTTTACCGAGGAGGAGAGAGACCGTCACTACCGTTATAAGCATTCTGAACCCCCCGCCATGTACGATTGCATGTTTAAACCTTGTTCCTATAAATCAAAGCGAGAAAAGAACTGCAAGCAACACATGGAGAAGGCTCACGGTTGGACCTATAAACGTACGCAGAAAACTGACGTGGTTGCGATACTCGATACGGGCATAGATACGGCCATTGAGCAGCCGAGACAATCTCTGGGCATAGCCTCCGCAGAAGAGTTTTTTGCACACGAACCCGGAAGAGACCTTATAACGTTCCAACGCATGGAAACGATTGTCCCTGTCGAGAACAGAGAACGCTTCGATCCCGCCAATGTGGACGTTCTGCACCTTAAACACAAGCAACTCTTATACACATTTGAATTTCCGCAACATGACATCAGAGATGGCAAGCTGCGAGTGTCTAAGATCAGAGAGCTCGCAGCAGGAATGTCGTATGTCCCTGAGAGTTTCAGACATCTGGTCGAGCTTTCTTGCAAAGAAACCAAGCTGTTGATCGATGGTACGCCTATTCGAAACTATGGTATATCAAGTGGCGACACAATAATGGTTGAAGCACCGCAATTCAAAAAATCTGGTCAATTCAGCGGTTCAGCTGGTAACGACCCTGTGCTAGACAA
Organism: Fusarium nisikadoi; assembly: GCA_013623555.1. NCBI lineage: Eukaryota > Fungi > Ascomycota > Sordariomycetes > Hypocreales > Nectriaceae > Fusarium > Fusarium nisikadoi. The sequence goes on along the minus strand of JABFFB010000399.1, from coordinate 17,796 downwards.
TGAGCACGGCACTGAGGAGGACATGGGACTCGGAGGGAAAGCAGAACGTGACGAGCGCCGAGCAGAGTTCTCCTCGGAGTTACGACAAAGAGCTATGATGGAATCTGGTGACGACCAAGTGCCAATCCACGAAACAGAATCAGATCTCGAGCTCAAGGATACCCGCCATGCTTCTGGGCGTAGCCAGTCACCGGCAGAGGTCGGCCACAAGGTTGTGAAAAGAGCTACACGTGGTGTTAAATGTGCCCCCTGTGCCTTGCAAGGTATAGAGACATGGGCTCTTCCTGGGCGTCTTTGTGTATATTGCGGAACACCATGTGTCTAGACGTTCATGTTTCGCCTAGAGCGAAAAACATCAATGATAACGCGGAATGGCTGCCTTGGATCCCTGAAGGAATCGAGAAAAAAGGAGTATGGGACCCAAGCTTCGCTGCCAATGGTTATTTTATGAATGAAGCTGAATTTTCCTTTACTGATGAATCATGATGCAGCCATGATATATTTTTCCGATTCGTCGATGAAGCAACCAGATACCATGAAACCCTTTGAAGATCCAGGAATGACGATGAAACGAAATAAACTTAGAGTCTGGAAGGCTTTGTGTGCTCTGGAGCAGGAACTGGAAGTTGGACGGCTTCCAATATGCAGAGAGACCATTAACTGGCACGATAGCTCAACAAAAAGGCGGGAATAGCGGCTCTGACTTATTAACGGATCTCATTCTGATACCACAAGGAAGTTGACGCGCACTGAGGAGTGATATCAAGGCAAAGAGAGGGTATATAGAAGAAAAGGTCGACAAGCTTTTAGCGGGGCTCGGTGTTGAGTGAATGGCAGAAATGGATAGTTATTAGATAGAATAGTCATGGGGAGGCTGCTGTTGAGTAATTAATCTGGCCCATCTGTCCGTGTAAGCCTGATGTGGATGATACATTGATAACCATTTTTGGCATGTCGTGATTCTCTCTGCCCATCCAGTGTGACAGAGCACGAACCATCCTGAAAGGGACGTAGTTATCGATCTTCCCTTGTTGACTGGATAGTAAAAGCACTGTCTCAGGTCTACGGGCAGCTCGGGCCGCTATCCTAATTAGTGGGCCGGGGCTGACAACGACCAGGGACACCCCCTCGTCATCTGATATGATATCATGCTATGGTTGCTCTGTTTGGAGATGACTGTCAGAAAAAGGCCTCAATCTTGAAACGTGCATTTACTCCAAGGTCTTTGTGTCCCGACCCGCCTCATTTGATGCTGCTGTTTCTGCTGTTATCTTGCTATACATTTGTTATATGATCATGTCAAACCAACCTGCAGGAAATACAACACCGCCCGAGGTGCCGGCACCTACCACTGCCTATGTAGAGTCTCCTTCGAAATCTCCGTCGAGATCTCCCCAGGCTCAGGGCGAACTCGGCCCCGCGGAAGATTCTGATGTCCGTCCTTCATGCCCCCTTTATATTGACGGCGGTACTTACTTCCGAGCAGCATGAATCTCATGGGGATGCCGACTCTTCCATTGGGACCGACACGTTAGTGACCGTCGAGATAGTAAATACTCAACTTTTCTGACAGTCCTCACAGCGAGAGCTCAACCGCCTCTGTTTCTGCAAGCATCCTTGAATACCGTCGCAGCCAGGGGCGCACATACCATAGCGACAAGTTCACCGCGAATTACTTCTTCCCCAATGACGATCAACAAGTTGAGTCTATGGACTTGACGTACGACTTAGCCTATATCTGAAAGCGCATTAACCCAGCGCTAACTAAGCAACAGGCACCACTACTTGACGCTTCTTTTGGACGGTGAACTGTTTCTTGCTCCTTCCAAGATGGATTCTACACAGGTGAGGTGCTCTGATAAAAACCCAGGCTGGCTGAAAGTACCTGTGCTGATTTGTAAAACGCTCCTTGAAGCGAGTTCTAGATGTTGGTACCGGAAGTGGTGAGTCCTCAACTGTTCCTCTGGATCATCACTAACAGCTTCGCAGGCATCTGGGCCATGTATGCCGCTATAACAAGCCCAGGTATAACTCATGCTTACATATCATAGTGAATTTGCCGACCGATATCCCAACACAGAAGTAGTTGGCACAGATCTGTCTCCTTGCCAACCCCAATGGGTACCTCCGAATCTTCGGTTTGAAATCGATGATGCCACGCAACCTTGGACCTGGAAGGAAGATTATTTCAGCTTCATTCATATCCGATATCTATTTGGTGCTATCAAAGACTGGAATAGTCTCTTTCGAGAGGCATACCGATGTTGCGCACCAGGCGGCTGGGTCGAATCAGGAGAGGCCGATGTCACATTCCGTAGTGACGATGGAACTACCGAGCTGGAACCTGTTTTCAAAACCTACCAGAAGCTCTTTGAAGACGGTAGTAAGATTCTAGGCAATCCCTTCTTTGTCCACGATTTGCAACAGAAGGCTTTTGAAGAAGCAGGATTCACAGATGTTGAGACCGTTGATTACAAGGTATGTTTCTCTGAACTTGACTGCAGTTAACTAAAATGGTATCTTGCAGTTCCCCATCGGCGGTTGGCCCAAAGATCCAAAACTCGCCGAGGTTGGGCGGTTTGTCAAGGCCACGCTGGAGAATGATTTGGAGGGTAAGACAACCAACCTTTGACAATTGATGGATTTCTCACGCCTGATAGGTTACACTCTTATGATGTGGCAGGACGTTTGCCAGTGGCCCAAAGATGAATACCAGGTGTTTCTCATGAGTTTGCGTAAGGCGATACGCAACCCAAAGGTGCACAGCTACATGACTGTCCGTTACGTGTACGGCCACAAGTAGGTTAGTTATAGTATGTTGGCGATTTTGAGTGATACAATATTGTGGGATTCTGGGGATTAGTTCTGTGTCGTGATTCTTAGCTCCCAGACACGGGTCTTAGACGACTACAGAGAAGATATCTAAGACTTAGGAGGATAGACAACCGACCAGAAGTAATATCTTGTTGGAGAGGCGGAACAAACAAAGATGGTCTCTATTTAAGGTTAGGCAAATGCTATCTAGAATGATCTATTAGGCTATGGTGATTTCCTCCCAGCAGTTATCTTTTACCGCCTCGCCCTTCATGATTCCGTGAACGTAGCTATCTCCGACCATTTGATAAGTACCGTCAGCTCGAGGCCTCATAACCAATGGCACCGGACAAGACGAAATCACCCAGACACTGTCTCCTTCTAGTGCAGACGAGAAAGCCAACCCAAGATGCCCTTCATCTGTCAGGAAAACTCGCCGCTGACCAGCATATGTTCCTAACAGCGACGCGTACTCAGAAGCCAGTGTAAACGTGTCGGCGAGTTCCTTAGCCACCACGGACGTCCACTCTAAGTCACAATCCTCGGAAAAACCCCCAAGTGAGGATGTATTCGCCATGTATGAAAATATTGATGACAGCTGTGAGTCTGGAGGATTAGAGGCACCTAGCTTTTGCAGCATCTGTTTTACCCATTCGATACTTGGAAGCATATCGTAAGCTTCATCTCCATCCCGAGCCACAAGAGACTGGAAGTATATCAATTGTTCCAAGACTGAAAGTCGTTGATCGACTGTCATGGAGGTATCCCAGACCCGCAAGCGATGAAACAAGATGAAGGATAGCCAGGCTTTAAAGGAACCGCCAAGCGTCGAGATATCTGTAATTGAATCGTCTATATTCGCGCCAAAGATGAAAGTACGCCAACAAGCTTCAATACTGAGCTCTCCAGTTGCTTTGTAGCGCTTACCGCATCGTAGGAGAAGGTCCGCAAAAGGTTCGCTATTGAAATAGTATGCGAGTTCGTAGAACTGATAGGATCCTGGGAGGATCTGCCCAACACGCTGAGCTTGCACGGAGAGCCTTGAGCCAGTGATGCTAAATCCCAGAGAGCCAATCTCGCTGTATCGCGCTGCGTCCAACCGATCTTTGGTGCTGCCACGGGGAAAAAGGATAGGGACAGTCCTTGCAGCAGAGGGCTCTTCAGAGAAATTAGGGACCCACGAGGGTATACCCTCTGAAGGTAAATTCAGCATGCCATGGTGAAATTCTGCAAACCCAGCCAAAGAGATAAAACCCAGGTGATTACAATGATTTAGGATGTTCGTCGTGGCGGCTGTAAAGACCTCGGCAACTGAAGCATTGTAATTAACTTCCAGGTCGCATCGAGGAATTCCCATATTGCTCGCGGCAATATTGACCATTCCCAATAACGAATAAACTCGATCCCGAGCATTTGTCACCTTGAACTTATGGCACACCATCATCATGTACGCCAAGTGAGAACTGGCGGTCGTTTTCCAATTACCAGCGCCGGTGAGGTCCTCGATAACAGAAACCAGTGGATGATCTTTGGGATCTTTCAAGCTTTCGAGAGACATCTTGATCACGGTGATGAAGTGAACGGCGTAGGGTCCTGGCGACCATGAAAGCTGCTCCACCTTGACCATGGCCAATGCCGCGTTGGCAACCCAGCCAAGTCTTTTGACCATCATCAGTGCAGAGGCGAGCTTCTCCCAAGAGATACATTCGCCATCTCCCAGGAACACAAAGGTCTGCCGAGCTAGGACAGTCTCTTGAATCACCCAAGCTCTGCGGAACCAATTACGCTCCAGAAGATCAACGAATGGCTTCCAGGCTATAGAAGGCATAGGCGGAAGGCCTGAAGTTTGGATTTCGCTTTTGTCCAGGCTCAATTCACTTCCATGTGTCTCGTCGTCCAAGTTGGAAAGTATCCGTATCATATCAATGGCCTCAGCTGACTCCTTTCCGCCAGCACCGAGCCAGATGTCGACTCGTGATGCCATGCTGTAAACCTCGCTCATGATGCCGACCTGGATCTCGCGCTCCCTTTGGTTGGTCTGATCAATACATATTGCGTCGATCCACAGATACCAATCAAATTCCCCGAAGCGCTTGAGAGCACCGAATAAGTTTGCTTGGACGTAGAATCTATCGCCGTTGACCAGGATGCATGAGTCGGAGTCGGTATGTTTGCCCTGTCCCTCTGGCGCACCCCATGTATAAGACAGTGCGTGATAACCAAGTGCTTTGGCCTCATCTAGAGAATGAGTGGTCAAGTTGATGTTCAACCTCTCCGACAAGAGACCGCGTGTTGGCTGGCGGATTTGTACCAAACGAATATGTGTGGAGTCGAGCTGTGACTCGTATTTATACTTGGTACCAAATGTACTGCTTCTGCGGAAAGTTGTCCATGGCGATGGGGTCATCCTTGGCAGATAGAGTTGAACTTGAGACTGTGATCTTAGGAGCTGATTTGTCGAGCGAATAACGATAAGAGAGGAAACGATCCTTGTAGTTAAATGTCAAGAATGCTACGATGTTCATTTTATCATTTCCCCTTTTCTCTGCATAAACGTGTCATGCCTTATTGGTCCTTTGTTGCCGCGCGCTTAAACATGACAGAACCAACACGACTGAAGCTATCGTTAGGTATATTAACCGCCACCCATAACAGGCTAATCTGATACCAGCAAAATCCCATAGACATTTTCCGATTACAAGATCGTGTGCAAGCTGACCCTCTATCAATCGGATTCAATCTTTGAATTTCGATTTCTGGTCAAGAGTTGGTTGGCCTAATATCAGATCTGTTTCTTGAGGCTGGTGCGGTTCAACTTGGCCCTTTGAGCCAGCATATGCCCAAAGAGGATGTAGAATGCTATGATAGAATATCAGTATAGTGATAATCGGCAGATTGGTATGGATCACATACCGGGAACATAGATTGCTAATCCAAACCAAAGTAGATACTGATATGTTGGGTTCCGAGCTTTAGATGGCTGGATGACTTCATAAACAAGCTTCATCTCTGAGAGAATACCAATTGGATAAAGAACAAGAAACATGTTGTATCTTTTATGAGTCAGTTTCTTTCTCGTGTCACAATATGTTATGACTCTCACCTTAGCCATGTCAGACCAGCTGGCACAGATCCCGTCCCCTCTTGAAGAGTAAAATAGAAGTATCGAATTGCATCAGCCGCATTCCAAGCCATAAGCATAAGACTATACGCAGTCTCCCTAGAGCCAACTTCCGGATAGTTTCGTGTAATAGCCCAGACAATGGTGTTTCGACCAGCTACTTGCAGCGCAGTTGTAGCGGGAGCTGCACGGACAAGACCAGTGACAGCATGGATAATTTCCATCACTGTAAAAGTCTCAGTCCATCGTGCTACAACGTTGAGCTCATCCCACACAGCGCCATTGCCTTGGCTTAACCACAGATATGTCGTTCTCAGTAGAAGAGCTGTGCGAAGAATGACTGAAAGGGAGTTGTAAAGGAATAAATACGTGGATGGCCTGGACTTGGAATCAGAAGCTGGCCGCGCCATCTTTGCTTTGCATGAAGAAGTCTGAAGATGTAAGATCAAAGATCGATCCGGATACAAGACAGTCTTATTGGAAAATACAGGACACGCTAGGAAACCCACTAAAGCGGATTGAGTTATACCGAGGCTGACGCTTGAGAACTTCCAAATCGAGATGCTACGCCGGATATTAAATGGAGACAACACGCCCTATCTCGGAGACAATTAATTAGGTACATATGCTGAGATGTATTCCTGTGTCTGCGACAGACAAAGAAACCATTACTTCTGGCCCGAATGAGAAAAGTAATTCGGTAAATTTAGGATAGACCTGGGCAAGTTTAGTGTAGATTTAGTAGACTACTCTTTTGGCAACCGACTCTAATTTCCAGCCAGTTAGAAGTTTTCTTGCTCCTCTAGGGGGTGCCTTGATAGCCCTGGGCCTTGGTGATAATTTGACTTTGATCGAGACTTGGGAAAACTCAAATTTCGCAAGGTTGTACACAGCGGGGGTTGGCAGCCAGTAGGCAACGTGCCTCGAGACTGAAGGTATTGCCATGCTTCTACCCGCTGGTCTGAACCAATCATAACAGTGTTTGAAGGCAACACACATATTTCTGTCCACTCGTTGACAATCATAGCATAGCAAACGCGAGGTCTATTGCTGTTGTCCGTACGGTGTAACAACTAACAACATGCTCTGAATGTCGCTTGCAAGTAGCCAAGGGCAAACGGCGACGCACGGGAGTATTAAGTTCAGCTGTGTCCCATTAAACTGTCAGTAATAACTATCTACCGCGTTCTCATCTTATTTAATCCCTGAGTTCTACACATCGGTTTTCATCTTCACTGATTGACCTCACTCGTAACATCGGTCTTTTACCAAAAGCTGCTCATTCTCATACCTCACCATCGCTTCTAGCAACCGCTTCCCCTTGATAAGATGGCGTCTCCTCTCAAGCGCCCGGCTCTGGGACAACTTGCCGGTTTGGGAAGTCTCTATGATGCCCGCAGTGACGCCTTCCTTCGGTCGTCTCTGTTCAACAAGTCCCTTCCTCCCGACGCCGTCGAAACCACCCAAAACCCATCTTCCAACATCAAATTCGTCTATAAAGATACCTTCAAGGACAAGTTTGCTGCATACGGCGTCAGCAATGAACTTGGAGTCAGCATATTAGCTGGACTTGTCAAGCTGGAGGGATCCGCCCTCTATTTATCTGACAAACGCGACACGGACCATGCCATACAGTGCTCTCTACTTTACGATGCCACGACTGTAGAAGAGAAGCTCAATCTTACTGCCAGTGGCGTCAAGAAATGCGTTGAGCCAAGCGAACTGGACACTGATGTCGCTACTCATGTGGTGACTGGTATCAGTTGGGGTGAACGCTACGTGTTCACCGCTAAGCAACTACTAGACCCCTCTGAAGACAACAGTCATGCTTCGAGAAAAGTAGCAGCAACCATCACTCTGATCGAGGAAGAACTACTCGGAGATGTCACCAATACCAGTCTTGAAGACTATGCAGAGCTAAGCATCTTTGGAAACGACCTTGGCAAAGTTCCCATCCTGACCGACTTGGCCGGCGCCCGGAACATCATCAAGGGTATACCTGGTGACGGAAAGGGCAGACCACTGGTCTACCACCTAATGCCACTGTCTTTTCTCGTAGAGTTCCGGATACTTGAAATCAAATCCGAAATCACCTACCGCCAGTTGGGGACCGACTGCGCTGAAGAATGTGTGCAGCTATTTAACGACATCCGAGGTGCAATTCAGCAACTCAACGACTATCTCGCTCGACTGCAGAACCACTCTACTGGAGTTCCGCCTGGACATATTGAATCGACTGCACGACTTCTTGCCCAGATGAAAAGTCGCGAGAACATACCAGAGACCGAATTCGCGAGCTTAGTCAAGGACGTTCGACAGGGCAAGGCGAGTGACCAGCAGCTTTGGACTCGGCTCAGAGAATCTCTTGGAGACAACTCGCCTAAGAATACTTTGACCGCCATGACATACAAGGGGAATATGGATTTCCAAGATCTTCTCGTTCGTGAAGGAGCAAATCTCGTCGGCTACAAGGGTCCATCATTGTCTACCTTGTTGCGCGAAAATCAGTATGACGATGCCTTTGTCTTCTACTACAACGATCATGTACTCCATCATTATGACTCGTGGGATGAGAATCTTACAGTATTTTTCGGCGTACTCAGAGATCAGTCTCAACAAAAACTAGCAATTGCCGTTGACCAGGACGCAGTTGACCATGGTACTCAAGGCACTTGGCTAGAGAAGCCCTATATCTCACATTTGCGCGAAGGACGGATCATCACCGAAGATGTGGTAGAGAAACGCAAAGTCTTGGCTACCAACTGTGTGATGCGTATGGCCAAGGTCGCGCTAGACCGTTCCGATAACAGCAAACCTCTCGATAGAAGAGCCGTCAAGATTCCTTGTCCACACCACGGGTGCGACAAGTCGCTGCAATGCAACTGGATCTGCGAATCTTGCCATTCAGTGATTGAGTACAGTGTTGCGTATAACCTCCTCTACTGTGATTGCGGAGCAAGTAGCTATCAAAAATCGGAATTCCGCTGCAACGATCCTAACCATGGCTCTGATTGGGTTGAGTACGAGAGTGGCGAGCTACTCCAGAAGCTCAAAACGCTAGAGCCTTTCAAAGATCTCAATATCCTGATCCTAGGTGAGACAGGCGTTGGGAAATCCACATGGATCAACGCCTTTGTCAACTATCTCAGCTATGAATCGATCGACGACGCTTTGGATGCTGAGGATTTCAAGTGTGTTATCCCTTGCTCTTTTCAGACACAGACAGCTGTTGACGGCAAGTTTGTCGAAACGGAGATCAAGATTGGCTCAAGTCAGTCAGAGAAGGACGGCTCTGGAGGCCAATCGGCCACGCAGTCCACAGAGGTCTATACCGTTGATATCGGAAAGACGCGCGTCCGACTCATCGACACGCCTGGCATCGGAGATACCCGTGGTGTTGACCAGGATAACTCCAACATGAACGATATCTTGACAGTCCTGCGGACTTACAACAATCTCCACGGAGTTCTCATCCTATTGAAACCCAATGCTGCTCGACTAACCGTCATGTTCCGGTTCTGTATCAAGCAGCTTCTAACACACCTCCATCGCAATGCCGCAAATAACATCATATTTGGGTTCACAAATACTCGTGGCTCCAACTACAAGCCTGGTGATACCTTCAAGCCCCTCAATGCCCTGCTGTCCGAGTACAAAGAAGTCAACATAGATTTGCTGGAGAGCAACGTGTACTGCTTTGATTCAGAAAGTTTCCGGTATCTTGCCGCCAACAAAAAAGGTATCGATATGGGACACCTAGACGATAACCGTCGGAGCTGGGAGTACTCTGTCGGAGAGTGTGAACGGCTTGTTGAGCACTGCCAAAGCATCACTCCCCATAAAGTGCGAAGCACCATCAACCTCAACGAGACCCGGAACACAATACACCGACTCACAGAGCCATTGACATTCATTGCAGAGAAGATCAGCGCAAGCATCGACGTAAATAACGATGCCATCAAAGAGCTTCATGACTTTGAACTCACGCGTCAAGAGCTTCAGGAGCGTCTCTTTGTCCAGAAGGAAACTCTCAAATCTGAAAAGGTTGAGAAGCCACAGACAGTCTGTACACACGATGACTGTATCGAAATTCGCACCGATTTCGAAGGCAAAATAGACACTGCCACCACCATCTACAAAACTGTTTGTCATCCAGGCTGCTACCTGTCGAGTGTCGATAGAAACAAAAAAGGCCACCCTGAACTACAGAAGTGTTGGGCGATGAGAACTGACGGCATTTGCCATCAATGTGGTCACCCATGGATGGACCATATGCACATCTACTACAGATATGTGCCAACGACCTACCAGCACCGAGACCCGGCCATAGATCGGGACCTAAACGAGAACGCCAGCACAATCCAGCTCAAAGAGGAAGCCATCCGTATGAAGAAGGAGGCCATCGAGGAGTTCAGACTTGAACACCGACAGGTTGAAGAAGCGGCCATCCAGTTCGGTTTCTTCCTGAAGAGACACGCCATCACCCCTTACAACGACGCCACCATCGAATACATCGACATGCTTATCGACCAGGAGAGACAGAAGATGCAGGTTGGTGGATCAAAGAAACGTCATGAGAAACTCGAGAAGCAGAAAGCCGGTTATCTTAAGAGAGTAGAAGTGCTCGAGAAAGCCATGAAGCAGGGCGATGAGTCCAAACTTCTGGACGACAAGGGTGTGGCGCAGTTGGTCGACAGCTTGTATGGCCTACCTCACTTTGGAGCTGATCTTCGAAACATTGTCAAGACACAGGAGACTGCGGCCGAGTCTTCGTATCGAGAGCGGTCCTACAATGTTTCGGGAGGAGCGCGCTTCCACCACCACCGAGAGAAAGCCCGGGCTCGGAAGGATGAAGGTGGAAATGGAGATCGTGGGGATGGATCATTGGCTGGGAACATCATTCCGGCCTATAAGCCGCTCCCTAGATCACTTCCTAGAGTACCTGGTGGAGGTAATCTCAGAGATGAACCCGGTGTCCGTGTCGTGGTAGTGGATTGGCCATCTCGCACGCAGGGACTCTGGAAAAGCTTCAAGGGCCTCTTTTAGAGCTCTTGAAGGCGACTTAGGCCCGAGGAATCTAGACGCCGTCGTCATGAGGTGGAGATATCAAGCAAGCTGAATACGAAGTATTGTCGTTGGTAGCTATTGAATAAAGCTACTATTCAGGGACGTTTCACCTTCAGAGGTGGCGTTTTTATTTGGTCTAACCTAGTAGAAATCACATATCTCATATTGGAGACTTGATGAATCCATCAGAGTGAGTCCGATAGGAGCTGCCAAAGGTCTACACCCCATTGACCTCATTCTCAACCACAAGGATGCTGTTCTGTAGGACCGACGACAAACCTGAGCTCCGCGATGAATCTCCCACTCTCCATAATAACATCGCCTCGATGCTCAATATATTTCCCAGCCGAGTCAACAAGACCATATACTTTCATCCTCTCAGGGACTTGGAATGTTTGCTTCTCAGCGTTCGCCTTCACTCCATCGCCACCTGTACCAAAAGGCCCTAGCTTTCTTTCCGTGGTGTTGATGACCAAGTTGAAGATGACTTTCTTTTTAGCATCCTCAGCCAGTACTCCTGTATTCCATGACGCTCCTGTAATTGCTTCGTCATCATCTAGGAAGATTGACTTCTTATTGCGACCAAAACCTCCGAACCGAATACCATCATAAGCCTCGGTCTCAGCATGAAGAGAGTCCACGGCGAAATCGTAGGAGACGTCGAGTCTGATGATGTTTGAAGGCGCTGCCTTGCGCAGTTCGAAAGCGTGATTCGTAAGATCCGGGTCATCACCCATATATTGCTTTTGGTAGATCCTGTCGTAATCTCCCGTCCACTCCAGAGCTTGATCGGCGACACTGTCGAATGCCTTGATCAGAGACTGTATGGTCGTACCGAACTCTTTCGGGATGTCAAATGATAGGGCGGTTGAAGGATCTTCGGCACATTTTATAGCCTTGCTTGTAAGCTTCGAAATGCCATCGAAAATGGCTTTCATCATGATCGAGTGTGCGCAAGCATCCAATCGTATCGCAGCGAGGTCATGAATCGTATTCGTAGAGTCTTCGTAAGGCAACTCCCCAGAGAACAATTCAAGTCCAATAATAGGAACATTGCAGTTTCCGTTACTTGGCCGAAAGAAACGACTCATACGAGCCCACGGAAGACCCCGGGATGGTTGACCATCTCTGGCAAGACGAAAGAGCGAAGCGACACGCATTCGAACATTGACAGGATAGCCATCAGCCGCGATTCCAAGTGTGAAACCGGCGTAGTAAAAGAGTGCTGATGCACCAGCAGAGTCATGACCAAGGCCAACGAGCGACGCCAGGAAGAACCACTGCGCGAATGACAGAGACTTGCCGACACTCTCGGGGCCGTGATATTCGAAACCTCCATTGAAGATGATGTTGTTGAAGTCGCCAGATACGCCGAGAGCCTGATCCCAAGTTTTACCCTGAGCAGCGGCAATGGCTGTCACAGCTCTGAACAGTTCTTTTGCTCTCGCCTCACAGGCTATAGCATGCATATTATGCTGCTCATAGTAGGACTGACACTGTTTTGTCAACCCAGTATATCGTTGCCCACGCTCGAATGTGCCCATCTTCATTTTGCGAGTATGACTTCTCAGAAAGAGGATTCAGCAATGTTTTACCAACCATGGCCAAAACTCGAGTTCTTATCTTTCCCTTGATCTTGGAAGAATCTGCCTAACTCAGCCGCAGCTGAATGTGGCCAGCCTAGCAGTTGAATCATGGCTTTTTGTAACAGACGTAATTGGTGAGGTTTTCGCTTAGAGTACGGGCGAAGAACAGGAACAAGCCTAGCATGGTTGGCCCCTCATTTGTTCCGCTGGCGTTGTATCAGTGGTCAGTGTCAGCAGCTACATCAATCAGGGCTGTTATTATTCAACAAGTTGCGCTTCTTGATCTTTTTGGAATATAGAGGTTAACTTCATTTGACAAATATCGTGATTGCAGAAAGTATCCAACATAAATAACCCTTAACTTACCTTATCTCACTGCTCCACTAGCGATGACCAAGCATATATATCCTTCAGACCTGTATAGAGTGATCCTGACCATAACGCTGAGCTATTCCACGAGGCATCTTCAACGGCGAGCATACGCGACCCTTGATGTAATGCTCCGGAGTCGTGGTGATCTCATAATCTCCCCATTTCTTCTGCTCATAGCGACTAAGCAGCGTAACCACCAACTTGTCCCTCTGCTTGCTCAGCGCACGCATCGACTTCATGAACTCCTTGTTTTCCTTGTCCTTCGTGACAAGCACCTGCTTGAGACCAGGAGCCCACTCTGGATGCGCATAGAACTCGTCTAGCGCCTTCGCAGTGATCTTGGTCACGCCGCATGAGCCGGTGTTAGACGGGGTGATCTCGAGGAGTCTCAGGTCTGGGCAGTTGGAGACCAGGCCAAGGAAGCCAGCGTCGCCGACCTTGTTTGCGCTGGGGAGACTGACGGTCCTGAGGTTGGGGAGACCTTTGGCTAGACGAATGACGGCCTCGTTGGTGAGGTCTCTGGCACCGTTCTTTGCGGTGTAGCTGACGTCGCTGAAATTGAAAATGAACTGCCAGATCTTCTCACGAACTTGACGTGGCAAGACCAAGATGTCATTGATATGGTCACTAATGATATGTCAGTACTTTCGACGCGGTACCTTAAACTAGACGAATTGGCTTACTCAGTCAAGACAAATTCGTAGCCAAAGTAGATCATTCTGGTTGATGTCCCAATGAGGTTATGATATTTACCGTCCCAGTCAGTCACGCTGCTCTTGAAACGGGCCTCTTTGACACCTTTGACAACGGGTTTCAGCAGCCTTTTCTTTGGCGCGTCCGTGCCGGGAGCTGGGGCATCAGCGGCCGAGTTACTTTTCCCAGTTCGGATGGGAGGCATGGCGAAAATGTGTCTGTTGAATTGTACTGTCTGTGGTGGAGAGGCTGTCAAACAGAGCACTCACTGCCAGTATAGACGGGAGGTTTAATTGATTGTCGGGGGAAGGTCTAGACGCGACGCGACGCGAGGTAGGGAAAAAACTTCAGGAGGTGGCTTGATCAAAATTATGTCCTATCTAATCTGCCGATCTGACTGATAACACTGACATACCGAGCACATTCAGTTCAATTCCCTCGACTGAAGGTAAATCGTGTATATTTGACAGACGAATTGGCCTAGGAAGCATTGGAACAGTAACGTCGATCACTCCATTGCTTGGCTCCCTTGGCTCCATCTTTTTGCAGTCCTATCCACTAACCGAGCGGGATTAAGCTCTAATGGCACTGGGCACCTACATCTACGCGTATCGTGGTGAGTGCTCTTCATTAACCCCTTCATCTCGTCGTTGCAGCGTCGCTCTCAGACAGCCGGTCTATATGTAATTTATCTCTCACAAAAGGCACAAGTCCTTGCCGTCCACCAGGAGTTTTTTTATATAGAAAATTGCACATAAGTGCGCCATTCTGGGCGCCTCAGCGAATCAACCATGCCCGCTGTACAGGGTAAGCCCTCAATCTTGGAAGAAGACAGGGCAAGTAATGACCGTGAGACCAAGACGGCCATTACATGCATCACTTCAGGCCCTTAAGGTTCGCCTAAATGAGTGTTTCTCAGGTAGCACCTCGCTGTAGATTGCTCTCTTGGTGAGCCAATCTCGAATGATTCCGTACCATCCGTAGCATGAAGGTTGAAGTTAGATTAGCGACAGTGCACGGTCGGCAGTTCTCTTTATGCGCAATGCCGCTGCTATGGTGAAAACTCAAAGCGTAGTATTGCGGTATTACTGAGAATGTTTAATTTCTCTCTCGTATTTTAGACCTCAGGACAGTGTAAACTGAACTCTGTTTTTTGAAAGATCTCAGTATCTCTTAGGATCACTGAAGAGCGGCGAGTAAATATAAAAAAGCGCTTCTTTTGCTTGTCATGTTATTCGGCGTGTCTGCAACACTCTGCTGGAACATGAAGTCGCAAACGACAGTTAAGATTTACGAACAGATTTGATGAAAACGTACGGATTCTACTTAACAATATTTTGCTTTCTCAGCAGCAATCTTACAGTCACCCCATCTATGGTCTACCCATGTTGAAGCGTACGATAAGCTTTTCGCTAGCACAGCGGCGGGCGACGATGGCGAAACTTGCATCTATCCAAGCAAAATAAGGGTTTTATGGCATTGTCTCATTTAATCTTGTTAAGACAACGTAACTTGACCCAAAATCACTCTCAAACAGATAAAAGGCCCCAGTCCCTTCACTATATGGATCTCACTCACAAGCCAATATCCTCAAATCGACTTCATCTGCAAAATCACTGTCACTCGTTACCAACATGCGTCTCAACCAACTCCTTCTCCTTGCTGGAAACCTGCTACCAGTCTTTGGAGCAGTAACCAAGTCTTCAGCCAAGGCCCCCGAGCCTCAGCAACCGGGCATTGTCTCCAACTGCAAGTCATACTACCTTGTGCAGAAGGGTGAAACCTGCTCTGAGGTCGCTGCCAAGAACAAGGTTTCCCTGTCCGACTTTCAGACATGGAACCCCAAGACTGGCACTGACTGCAACGCCCTTTTGGCTAACGCATACGCTTGTGTTGCTGTTGCCGAGACCAAGGGCTCATCCTCAGCAAAGCTCCCAGCGAAGAAGTACTCTCCCACCCAAGCTGGTATCGCCAAGAACTGCGCCAAGTACGCTCTCGTTGGCAAGACCACGACATGCAAGTCAATCGAGACGCAGAACAAGCTCTCCTTTGCCAACTTTTACAAATGGAACCCTGCTGTTGGCAAGCACTGTCAGGGTCTCAAGAAAGGATACTATGTCTGTGTTGGTCTTGAAAAGGCTACGACTCCGACTACAACCACTCCTAAGAATGTCACCGGCAACAAGGCGCCTTCGCCTGTTCAGAAGGGAATTACCAAGTCGTGCAACGAATACCATCTCGTTTCCAAGGGTGACACTTGCTCTGCTGTTGCGTCAGAGTTCAAGATCGATTTGGCCAAGTTTTATCAGTGGAATCCTGCTGTTGGGACCAAATGTCAAAACCTATGGGCTGGGTACTATTACTGCGTTAGCGTTGCTGGTGAGAAAGCAAAGGCTAGTGTAAATACTCCCTCCCCTAACTAGAGCGATATGATCAAGGGACCTCGTTCAGTTTGGCAACATCTGTTTCAAATTATGTAATAATAGTAATTAGCAACTGTTAGATTATATCAGGGGCTGTGTACACTAAACTGTTGTTCGAAGGGGATTGTGTATTGACGGTCTATATTATTTACATGTGTTTTATCTACTCTAACCAAGGCATTTCACTAAAACAACATGCCTAACCCAAGTAGGGCTCCAGCGACCAATAGAAAAGTCATGCCCTGATGTCTACTGGCCCCTGAAACACTGACTGGTGTAGATGGTGCATCTCCAGCTTCTGATGAACCAAGGCTGTGTGTGGACTTGGGTGCCTGTATCTTTTCGGTAACACTTGCTTCGGCAGTGAAGGTTGTGGAGAAGCCTTGCTGACCCTGATGAACGGGCGACGACAGTGCAGGGTTCACTAGCGTACCAGTGTGATATACGGGTTGAGGCTCGCTGTTGTTGGGCTCTGGTGAGCCTTGACCTGGAGCAGATGGCTGACTGTTCTTATTGTCTGGATAGTTTGCCTGTGATTCCTGGGCCGGTTCAGGAACAGAAGGCTGCTTGTTGCCTTGTTCTGGCTGAGAGTTGCTTGGTGGTCCCTTCGTAGGCTGTGCTATAGGATAACTGTGGCCGCTAGCATCTACCTGGTAACCTCCAATACAACCAGCAGGCGTTGTAACCACTGGAGGTCCGTAGCTCCCACCGTTACCGTCAACGGTGACATAGGTGGCAGTAGTTACTGTCTCGGCAACTACACCAGTGGTGCAACTGACGTACTTGACCAATGTCAGGTAAACAGTCCAGACGCTGTCAGTAGTAGGGTAAGAAGTTGGCAGATGACTCTCAGATGTCGTCTTTACGATAGTGACACCAGAGGTTGAAAGCGTCTTGGAGCCAACAGCCTTGGTTGAAGAACAAGAAGAAGAACCGGACGACGAGGCTACCTGGCCATAGGTTGTATAAGTCTGAGTCACTGTGGTCCTGGAAGACGCAGGTAGAGAGGAACCTCCTTCGCTTGTGACAGAGATTGGCAGAGATGTTGATAGAGAAGCCTGGCCATCTGTAGTCAAAGAGGATGGTGACGAAGTGGTGGTGATAGTCGAAGAAGCAGAAGTGGTGGGTTCTGATGGTTGAATGGTTGTAATGGAGGAACTCTGGCTGTCCGTGGATACCGTTGTGGGCTGTACCTCGGATCCTGTTACTGTGGATATAGTCACAGTAGCCAAGGTCTCCAGAGATGACGTCTCATCGTCGCAATCGTCGGTTGAAGTCTCAAAACTGGAAGCACTGGTGGAGAGTAACTCTGTAGTAGCAGTAGTGGACTCTGCAGAGGTCGAAGTCTCTGATGTAGAGTCTGCTGACGACGACTGCTGTGAAGTTGTTGATGCTGCTGTAGATGTGGACAAGGTCTCTGATGTAGATGACAATCCTGATGCTGTATCTTCTGATGTTGTAGACGAAGATATCGACGAGGTCTCTGACGTCGTTAATCTCGTTAGTGTATCCGATGATGTTGCCTGAGATGTAGCCGCTTCAGAGGTAGAAGTATCTGTAGTACTAGTCTCTGTTGAAGTAGCTCCTGATGTAGTTGCCTCCGTGGATGTAGCCTCTGTTGAAGTAGCTTCTGTCGAGGTAGCTTCTGTCGAGGTAGCTTCTGTCGAAGTAGCTTCTGTCGAGGTAGCTTCTGTCGAAGTAGCTTCTGTAGTACTAGCTT
>JABFFB010000398.1:0-61241 GCA_013623555.1 Fusarium nisikadoi | reverse complement strand
ATTATTATAAACCTTATTCTTATATAAGGAGAATAATATGCTTTTTGCCTTATTCTAGGCATTTTAATCTATAGAAATAATATAATAAAGTTATAGTGTTAATATTGATGTTTTGTTGAAAGCGGGGTTAGTTAGGGAAATGTGTTGGAACTTTTGCACGGGACTGTACCTATGGCTTATCGTTATCTATAATGCTGACTCAGCGAGCTTGAAGCTCCAATCCAACCAGGAGAGCACTTCGTTGAGCTTAGAAGTACGTATCCCTTTAAATTCGACGCAAACGACGTCCTTTACTTACCACGCGCACGAATATTAAATCATATTCTAGATCACACACACATAGCTCCGACCATTCTCTGATATCGATGATCTAAAGTGAAATATATCAAGCCGCCCATCATGTCTTTCGAACCCGTCATGCCCCCCTTCAACTCGAGCGATCCATCTGCCAACTTCCTCAGCTCCTCTTGTCTCGACTTTCTCCTTATCGAGCTCGTTCCTATGGCCTATCGCGTAACTCACGAGCGAGATTCCATCGCATCAGAATCGAATGGCGCACCCGCAGATACCGCCTCAACTAGCCATGCAGTAAGCTCCAGCGCAGCCGGAATAATGGCTGGTACCGCGACAAGGAAAGACGAGGAAGAGGATATGGACGCGGTGCACTATCGCCTTGAGATGTTGGGGTACAGAGTAGGGCAGGGTCTTGTAGAGAGGTGCGCATCGATGTCTGGAGTTCTCTGCGCCGTCCTGGCTTACATCGTAACAGATTCTCAAGAGACCGACCACGATTCAACGACACACTCGACGTCATCAAGTTCCTCTGCAAAGATCTTTGGACGCTGGTGTTTGGCAAGAACATTGACAATCTGAAGACAAATCACAGAGTTCGTTCTCTTTCTCTGTGCGGAACGAGAACATTACGCTAAGAGTGAGCCAGGGAGTCTACGTATTGACCGACAACTTATTCCGGCCCTTCTCGCGCATGAGCACAGAAGCTGGCGGCCAAGCAATCGTTCGCGCACAACCGGTATGGTCCCAGAAAGCCCCAATTTCCTCGTATAATATGTTCTTATATTGACTGGCTACACCCCGCAGTTCTTATGGTTCCCATGCGGTGTCGTACGGGGTGCATTGGCTGCCCTTGGAATCAACACCAGTGTACAAGCTGAAATCAACGAGTTGCCGGGTGCCGTGTTTCAGATTAAAACCATACCAAACAAGCCCTGAGGGATTTGTCTGTCTAGCTATAATACCATGATACCCTTCTACCAAGCCTGGGCACAGCACAGCAAACATCCGACCAACGAGTGCCCATGAGCGCGCAAGAGCTAAATTTCGCCATGGTTTAGACCAATCCTTAACCAAAACTCCAATCATACCTGCAGCAGTCCCCAAGATTCATCAATATCGGGGCTATAAAGACATCGACCGTAAATCATCGCCCGGAACATTTCACAGCCTGCGCAAAGTCATATCATCAGCAATCGTGCTCATGACTCATATTACTATGTCTAGTGCCATAGCTATGGGCCTCCTCAGGAGTGTCCTTGCCTGCTCTAGAAGCCTCTTACTGGGTATTAGGGAAGATATCAAATTGGGGATATTCACTTTTGGGGAGGGTTGTGGACAAAGCTAACACCCTTGGAGATGTTACCCTTGAGGCCCTCGGTGGCCTTGGCCAGAAGAGCCTTCTCCTTCTCGGTAATGCCCTCCAGTGGGTTGGTGGCCTTCTCGGCACCGTTGGGCTATGTAATATTAGCACATATCCCATCTAGAAACGAAACAGTCTGCCACTTACGCCGAGCTCAATGGGAACAGAGAAGAAGTCGGTGCCAGTCTCCTTAGCGATGGCCTCGCCTCCAGGGATACCACCTCCAGAGACTGCGGGAAGGTAGACGTAGCTAGGCTCAACGAGTCCCTTCTCGCCATTTACGGCACGGAGAACCTTCTCGGCGAATCTACAGCCATGTTAGTTACTGGGTGACGCAACGTGAAGTGGTCAGGCAACCGACCGGAAACCAGCGTAAGCCATTGACAGAGTGGCGCTGCCAGCACCATCCTTGGCCTTGACGACCTCGTCACCGCCGAACTGGACGCGGTTCACAAGAGCATCGTACTTCTCGTCAGGGATCTGAACAGCAGGCGAGGCCTTGCTGAAAAGAGGGACGATGGTCTCTCCAGAGTGACCGCCAATGACAGGGATGGTCAGCTCTTGGGGGTTAGCCCTGCCAGTGATCTCAGCAACGAAGGTCTCGGCACGGACGATGTCGAGGGTGGTGACACCAAAGAGACGCTGGGGGTTGAAGACGCCCTTGGCCTTGAGGACCTCAGCAGCGATAGGGACGGTAGAGTTGACGGGGTTGGAGATGACGAGGATGAAGGCCTTAGGGGCGACCTCGGCGGCAACCTCGATGAGACCCTTCACAATGCCAGCATTGATGTTGAAGAGATCGTCACGAGTCATACCAGGCTTGCCTGTGCGGGGGATGTGGTCAGTAGAGTAAAAACTGGGGGAGGGGCTCCGGGGTCGGTCGGACACGCGGGGACCAACGCCGGATATCCGGGGTAAGAGCTCTACATACGGGGAATGCCAGCGGGGATGACAATAATGTCGGCGTCCTTAAAAGCAGCCTTAGCGCCATCGTTGGCGGGAAGGTAGCCAGTCGTCTTCTGCAGAGGGTGTGAGCAAATAGTACGTCTCGGTAGAAGGGAATTATGTATGTTCGACTGGGGAAAGTCCGGGGTCGACTCACGGCGCGGGAGGAGATGTGGGAGAGATCGGTGGCAACGCCGGGGGTGTTGACGACATCGTAAAGAGCGAGCTCATCGATATGAGGGGATGTCTTGAGGAGAAGAGAAAGAGGCTGTATATTGATCAATGTCAGCTGGTGCAATTTCAAGATTTGAGTGAGCAAGTTTCAACGTACCTGACCAATGCCACCAGAGGCGCCAGCAACAACTATACGAATCGTCAATTATTGCTCTGAGAAATGCTGAGAGACGACATGAAGATGTCAAGAGCGCGAATATCATAGGCAGACATCAAGGTGAAGGGGTGTGTGAGACGGTGCTCGTACGTACCAGCCTTGACCATTTTGACTGATTTTACAAGTATATTGGGATTGAGGGAGGGGCAGTTGCTCTGCTGAGACTTTGCAAAAAAGAGGAAATATAGTAATGGACGAAGAGCTTGGGTGGAAGAGTCAAGGTGTGGGAAGAAGGAGGAGAGTGGGTGGGAGGAGGGTCAAGAAGTGGGAGAGGGTTCAAATAAGTAATGTAGAGGAAGAGCCTCGAGGGTTGTTTATGCGACACGACGGAGGAGAACGACCTAGCGATGACTGGGCTCCTCCTACTGGTAAGGTACACTGCGGCAACCACCACGGAGATACCTGCCGTACCTAGGTACTCTACTAAGGTGAGTTAGTTCCAGATACAGCTCTCCATACGGGTACCCTTCAAGCCGCTGAGACACTCCCGGCGTATTCTAATGGATATAGTCCCCTTGCTAAGGCATCATAGCACTGCTCTATTACATTACTACAGTGCCCGAGTTATTCTCTCCGAGCTGACCGGGAATCTTTACGGCGATTCACGGAGCTGGGCTGGGCTGGCAAATTTACATGTCCGAGATTATCACAGGCGTCTATATTTCCCTCCATCTTTTCTGCCGCAGACATGTGCGACAGCCTAACTAGGTGCCAGATGTCGAGCGGGGAAAGCAGCAGAAAAGAGCTGTGCAACTTTATGAGCTCTAGTGGGGGGTTCCAGTTCCATGCACGCTCAAGGAAACCCCTCCTTGCAAGGGTCAATGGCTATCATTGACAATTGAGGGGCATCACCCACAGTCCAGAACCCACTGCCCATTGCCAGGCCTATTGAACAATCGAACCAAGAGGAGCGGCATCATCATCTCGCCTCTCTTTCGCCAGCTCTTGATTGCTTATTGCCATCTATCACGAGTTTGGATTTCGAATAATTACGTTACTGTCCTAATATCACCCACAGTTTCAGAGGACCTTCATGGTTGCGGGAGGGGGCTTTTGCTAATACTCATGATATTATCTCAGACTACCTAGTATCTTACATGCCTCCACCATCATGGAATTCTTTTTTCCCTTCACCCATTGATGTTTCTCTCCTCTCGCCCGCCCACTTTGATTCGCAATGACGATCCGCTCCAGTTGTCAGAGGCCTGGCGCAATACTTGGCGCAAAGCCTTGCGCTGAGACTGGTGCGCAAGCGCCCTATGCTGCTTTCCTTTCTCTTTTTGGGGGGGGGTCCTACGGATAGACTATATATTCTGATGGAGAACGCCGTACGATAGCAATGGAGCAACGGACCAGGCCTGGCCACTTCATGCATCAGATTTCCCATCGTCCGCTACATTCGATTGGGTATTGTACCAATCAACATTGACGAGAGCAATCTTGTCTTGACAGACTATGCTAACGATCACGGACCTGAGTCTGGTTCGCTTCTGGAACCTGAACCTCACATCCAGCGTCTCGTGGGGAAGGCTGTCAAGGGACCGATATTCCCCTGCACCTCTAACTCGACAGCTCTGGACAACTCACCGGGCCTGACCGTCGCAACCCCGAGTTGGGAGCGATCCTTACCCCGACCCAACTCCGGTGAGCACACCAGATCCAAACTCAATTGTCCAACCAAGCTCCACGAGGAGTCGAGGACAATCAAACAAGTCGCTCATGGGAAAGCGTTGGTAATCCTATCGTGTAAACCCCACCTTGTCTAGTACTCGGTCTATTTCTTCCCTTACTGGGTCTCTATCTTATAAGTGGGCAATGTCCTTTCGTTACAAGATTTCACTGTTTGCAGAAAATCGACAAACTAGATGCTCAAGCCACCAAGATGAGGGGGCGGCTGATCCCTCCCCGTTACCAAATTTGGAATTTTCGCAATAAGCATCAATGCTACCTTGGTGGTTGGTGGTTATTGGCTTACCTTGATTATAAGCCAAGTCCTTTGAAACATCATCACGATTCTTGACTGATATCTTGTCAAACAAGTTTCGTCTTTTTCCGATACTTCCATGAATGGTAGCCTCCAGCGTCCGGATGTTGATATGCCTCATATTGTATGGTAGCCGGATATTTGTCGTTCAGAAACTGACTTCGGTGGATGACTTGCGTCTATTGCACCAACCATGTTTCGAGCCCTTCACCTCGGTCAGCGTCTGGAGATTGACATGCGTCTAACTCGAGAAAACTAATTCCGGATTGTGGCTACGTGAGGTCTTGAGCATCAAAACATTCCGGCATATGATCTTACTGTCCAAAATATTGCTCCGAACTTATCCGGGACGGTGACGTCTTGAATCGCATTCATGAGGATCCTCGGCGCCGTGACACTCGGCATGATCCTCGGTATCCCGTGGTACCGAAGTCATGACCCGAATTCTACCGCTTCGCACTTATACATCCAGACAACCTCGTGAGCCTCCGCCGATGATCAGAGAACCGGTCAGTGCAGACTTTGTCCAGACCAGCCATGTCAATCATGCATTTAATTATTGGCCGAGACTCTTATTGTGCTACGTCGCTGAAGGTACATCGAAGACTAGTTGAGCCTCAATGGCTGTTGACGTGACCTGCATCATACAATCACCAACATACACTTTCTTGTTCTGAGACACAAATTTTGGGTTGCCGACGATAATGTCAGCGAGATATTCATTCATTTTGAGCTCACTAACTCCAGCAGTGAATGACCCAGAGACCTCGGTTCATGTGCTATTCCCACACTGATCCCTTTTTCATCAGTTGTGGTCTATGCAGCTTGCCTCCCTAGCTTCGTGCGCCCGCCTCATTCACAATACATTCCTATCTTGGTATTAGACAGCTTAGTTCTCCTCAGCAGCGGCGGCGGCCTTCTTGGCCTTGTTGCCACGGAGCTTCTGCTCGGGCTCGGGCTTGACGGGCTTGTTGGACTTCTTGAGGGCGGAGGCACGCTCAACGGCAGCGGAGCGGAGGTCAGCACGGTAACCGTTCTTGGCAGCCTGGTTGGCAACAGCCTGGTAGGTCCTGTACGAAAGAATCACGGTCAGCCCCGTTCCGCAAATGCTCAATGTCGAATAGCAACGACGACGGGGTGGGCAGTCGAATACTCACTTGCGGTTGCTCTTGGATCCGCTGTAAGAGGTCTTGACAAGGTTCTGGGCGGGCTTGTTGGGCTGAGCCTTCTTGGAGGTGACAACAATAGCACCCTTCTCGCCAGGGGAGATACCGAGGGCCTGTTAATTCGGTTTGTTTAGCATCGTACGTTCATCGAGTCGAGACGTCTTCATCGGGGCTGTTGTGGTCGTACCTTGTCGTTGACGAAACCAGCGTGCTGTGAGGTGAGTTAGCGCACACGATCTACCTTGACCCCTCAAATATCCAAGAGGGCATCAAAACTGGGAGACAGAATCGTACCTTGCGAGAAGTCTTGTTGGTCAGGTTAAGGGGGTCTCGGGAGAACTGAACACCGCCGTTCTTCTTGCTCTTGGCGGAGAAGCAGTTGTTGTCACCTGCGCGATCGCAAAAACGTTTCAGTAATTGACTTCTTCAAGATCAAGGCGCATATCGTAGGCCAAAATTCATTTCATATCAAATGAGAAAATCGTCGAAGGGAGACTCACGGACGATCTCCCAGATCAGATCCGAGGAAATGTTGGAGAGCTCCTGGGCGGTAGACATTGTGAATGGAGGTTTTGGCGTGAAAATTGACCGGGGAGAGTGAAGCTTGAGGTTGTCGTCGTCGAGATATCCAGTTCCAAAGTCGGCGAGAATTGTGCGTAGAGAAATTATGGAGCTCGCCTAGCATGCCAAACAGGGCTAGGCACCCATGCTGACTCTATTGGACCAAAGGGGGGCCGACGGGAGCATCGAAAGACTGGGCCAGAGTGCCAGTGTTCATTGGAACAGAGTTGAGAGGCGAATGGTTGATACGACCGACCCCTGATGTCATAAAATAAGACATTCAAGGCTCGTTCTATTATAAGGGCACATTGCTCGGTTCAGTGGTTGAAATCCATACTACAGCATATGCCTCCATCTCTCAATAAGCAACTTCAGAACCAACTTGCGTGTCCTTGTGCCTGTAGCGGCTGTGCCAAGCCAGAAACGCGTGGCTTGATTGATTGGGAGAGGGAGCCCGAGGCCTCGCAAACAGAGTCACGTCAGCACTTTCATTCCTGAGACAAAGCGAAGGAGGCTCGTCTTTCACTTTTATTCCTGGACTTCCACTTGCACTTATTCAAATCCGGACCTTGCCTTGCTTTGCTTTGCTTTGCTTTGCGGAGGGCGACAAATATCAACCACGATTAATAAACTCTGCACTTGCGACTTTTCTTAGTCCGTCTTTTACCAGAGACGGGCTATCTAGTATCATGCAACTTTGAAATTCTATTCTCTCTTATACGCCTGCGACTTGGCCGTTCCTCTCTTTTGTACCCGATCGTATCGTTGCATTGCGTTGCACATAAATCTATCCATCGACGTCCACTACCAATCTTTCTCTTTCATACAATCTCACCCAACATGTCGTATCTACTCTACTCGATCTCCTTCTTCGCCCTCGTCCTCGGCACAGTCCTCTTCTTCACCCGCGCCCACTGGATCCCCCACGTCCAACATCTACGACCCAGAGTCCCTGGCGCAGACTACATCTACTCGCGACTCCCGAACAGTTTCGCTGGCGATATCGAGGCCGGCCTTTCCAGCAATACATTCGATCTCTCTGGAAACGTCGAGTCAGGCGATTCGCGCGCTGGTCTTGACGATGCGGCCAAGGCTGAGGTTCTCTCTATCATGAAGAAGAGAAGGATGAACTTTGACCAGGCGAGGAAGGTCTACATGGAGAACCGTTTCAAAGCCAATGGTATTGGCGCTGATGGATTACCGAGGGATCCGAAGTTCGTGAGCTTCTCATAAGAGTCGCCTGAGCATGCAAAATACCCGACGAGAAACGTAGCGCATTACGACGATATTCGACTACAAATTCGACTCTCCGATTATTATTATTACTCCTACTCTACAAATTTTGATGCTTCCGCATCATTCATAAACTACACTATGTCAAAGCGATAGATTGCTTGACTTGCGAAACACTTTTTACGTTGGCACACCAGATGCAATTTCCTATACCTATCAAGCCTTTTTGGTTTCCCTGATTTGTTATGCATTTTCCTTATTCCTCTATGTTTCGTCAGCGTTTGTTGGATTGCTCAATAAAGGATTTGATATCAGCAGCCTGCACTCATCTATGATCTGCAAGGCAAGGAGTTAAGGTGGGATGCGAAATGGTTATTATGAACTGAGTAGACTCTGTCTGCCCAGTCAGCTATTGTACTATACTTTTCTTATCTGCTAGTACCAAATATGCAATCGATGAATTCATCATATTATCGTGATGTCCGCCAAACGCCATAAGTGAGTGAATACCCATACAAAGGTCAAACCTATATACAAAGAATGCCCGACGCTATATCGGGGGGGTGGGAAGTCTCATCAACTGGCAGTGCCATTTACTGACGCTTCCTAACAAGTGCCTGTTCTGCCGACGAGAACGCCCAAGATTTGCTCCTAATGCAAGAAATTGACCAAATCCGGTTTGCCAGAATTTGGCAATGGAGTTGAGGCTGGCCAGAAGCACATCTATTGAGTCTTCTTGGTGCTAGACGAACCGTATGTGCGGTTGTCTTTACCTTCAATCTCTTCAATAAGCTCATCGACCTTCTCAATCTCCCTCTTCCATCGACCCTCTGACATCTTCATATTACGCTCGAACATCCACTGCTCAGGCATGAGATATGTGCCACCCATGCGGTCAAAGCCAGTGAAGAACTGGCCGTAATTGACCTCAAAGCGAGAGTGGTGGAGAGAGTGGCAAGCAGCGCCGTTGACAACGGGGTTGTTGGTGAGATACTCGCCATCGTGAATCATGACAGACCAGAGGTTCACAAACACGAAGAGCGCCACATATGCCATCTTCTGGAGCGGGAAGATGAAGGGGAAGATGTGGTATGGCAGTGACTGGGTGAAGCCATCGAGAGGGTGGAAAGCATGGCTAGCAAAGGGCGTAGGCATGATCCACTTGTGGTGAAGCTTGTGCAGGTACTTGTAGACCAGGCGGTGGTGAAGCCAGCGATGAGCCCAGTAGATGCAGAAGTCGGTGAAGAGGAGGAAGAGCGGGAACTGGAAGAAGTCGTACCAGAGCCCGGGTCCGTCTTCAGTGGTGTCGTAGAGTTTGCCGTATCCGCGCACTTCAAGGAGGAAGAAGGGTGCTGTGATGATGGCCATGACGGGCATGGCCTTGTTGGCCGCGATAATTTCAAGGCGGACTTGGTTCTTGATAAAGCGAGGGTGGTCAAATGTTCGCTTGTCGAAGATGAAGATGTATGAAAGTGTCGCGACGATGAAGTAGACGAGAATCCCAAAGATCCTAAAGCTTGTTAGCTAAATCCGTGAATCTCAGATGAGGACTGACCAAGTGATAAGATATAGAGTCAGAGCTTGTCGAAGAGGGTTATCACGATCCCAAGCGCTCATGTACGCCTCCTCTGCTGGCTCGAGCGTAATGAATTGAGTGGCCGGCTTATAAGTCCATGTTGAGAAGGCCTTGGCCGACGTATCTGTCGAGTTTGAGGGCGATGGGAAATCATAAGGAGCTGGAAGTTTTGGGTGAAAGTAGGCGTATGCGTAATCGGCGATAAAGGTATCGACAACCTCGAGGACAACGTCCATGGTCGGCAACTGCGTTTGTTGCAAAGTTATAAAGCCGCGGGTAGATAAATGAGTGGACTTATAAGTGACGAGGCGAAGACTGGTGTAAGTGGCCAAGAGAACACCACGAATTCAGGTTAAGAGTCAACCACAAGGAACAAAGAATCACTGAGAACCCCCTACAAGACGCAATGATCTAGAAAACCAAATCTATTCACAGAAGGTGCCTCGTCTTCTTTATCAATGAATCGACCAAGGGAAAGGAAATCACATTGTCTGATACTACAAGGGTCCATCGGCGGCTTGCGAGGCGGGGCCGTTGTTTGTGTCAGGGATGCAGAGACAAGTGGAGTTCTGGAAAGGGTCTTTAGAGCTCGATTGAGCCAATTGGGGGGCCTGGAAGTGAGAGCTTCTAGATTTATCTTATGATGTAGGACGTACGAGAAGAGGAGCTCCTAGTGACTTGGATGAACAAGAAGGGGTCTTTGCCATTGAAGTCAATTGATACGCTGCATGCATGTGAAGGAATATTCGAAACATGGAATTCTCGCCAGAATGTAAATACGAATACAGAAACCTCTACAGCTCTCATTGGAGAATGTCCTATGCTCAGGGATGAGATTCGTCAAGTACCGGCGCCAGTAACGGTCGTCTTTGAATGAGAATCGCATGATGAGCTCCGAACGAGCCCGGGCGAGCAAATGCTCTCTTCAACTACATTTCAGTGCCTCATAACCACCCGGGAAAAAATACCAAGGGTCGATATCGTTTCTTGCGTTGATTGAAGTGGTCTGTTCCGGCTTCTCAGAGCCCGAGTGCTTGTCGACCAATTGAGTTTTACAATTGGAATTGATGCTCCACTTTGGATCGAGGGCCATTTATTTTCCGATATCACGAAGACGAGATATCGAACGATTCAGCTCTAGGTATTCAGCCTCAAAGGGGGAAGTTAAAGTAAATCTTCACCGCAACACTACGCCACGAGAACGTGCTTATTTTGCGAGAGTATGATATGCTGAGTGAATCGAACTATTTTGATGTTCACTGCGCAATGGTTCTGGGGTTTACTATGAATTGGGGCCTCGTAACACGACAATGAGACAAATTCTACAGTCAGAATGTCTTATTCCACATTGCAATTCTATCCATCATGTGTGCCATAATTTGTTCATTTTCATCTGAATACTTGAAGTCAATATCATGGTTCGACAATGCATTGTCGATTCATCCATACAACGTGGAGATACGGAAACGAATACGTCGGGGTAACCCTGGAAATATCGTCCAGGGACGAATATGAACTGACGTCTTCTGATATGCTGACTTTGGACCCCTAACCCACGGGATTTCGGGTATAAGAGGGAATACCTGGCAGTTCCCGAACCGCCTTGACAGCCCTTTGTTTCAATGGGTCACGCTTTCTGGGCTCGGTACATGAGGTATCCTACCCTATATCTTTGCTCATGCTTCTTTGGGCCCATACGCATAATTCTGTTGCCTCAGAAGTTTGCTCTACGTCAATGGCCTTCATCTGTATTCGGTTGGAGCAACCTCATTTTTATATCTATGATGAGTGATGGGGAACCAGACTGAGATTTCCCTTTTGAAAGCTGGAAAGAATGCAACTGATTTATCATCAAATCAAACGCGACTAGGTTGTAATCAAAAGATTACGAGTGATAATTTGGTATGTTACTGTCT
This sequence comes from Fusarium nisikadoi, assembly GCA_013623555.1. Taxonomy (NCBI): domain Eukaryota; kingdom Fungi; phylum Ascomycota; class Sordariomycetes; order Hypocreales; family Nectriaceae; genus Fusarium; species Fusarium nisikadoi. Next base: position 49,815 of record JABFFB010000398.1, on the reverse strand, counting down.
AACATATGTGTGTATGATGAATTGACTGTGAAAATGTCGGATTTCTGTGAGGAAGTATCCTACCCCGCAGGTGGTTTGAGTAAGGTAGTATGATGACCAAAGCCAGCTGCGCGATACTTAATCTGTCCCGAGTCAGATACTCAAGCCTTATCACCATTTTCTTAGCCGTTGTGAGTCGTGTGTCGCCCACCAACTTTTCTGGTCAGAATCGAAAATGCCCGAGTATGCTCGACTAAGCAGAACGAATGAACTTTCTAAACGCAAATATTGATGCCCCCCCACGATTCTCTATCACCCACTCGCAACTCATCATCTCTGACAATGACTACCGATACATCATATTCGCAAGAGCATGAGGCATGTGGCACCAGTCACCTTCCATTAAACGTCGCACAGAATGTCACGCAAGACTGGTCAAATCCGACGAGACTTGCCTGTCACTTCCGTTTTACTTGATGGTGGCGCGGCTCTGTTGTGTTCAGTTGTGCTGTGTTGTGTGTTGTCGCAGATGCAAGCAAGGTCTGTCTGCAGATGTTACATAGACACAGGAGTACAGTCCACTCATCGTAACCCCATTGGCTCGGAGGAAGCACCTTCGAGCTAAATAAGGGACAGCATGTGGTGGGAAAGGGTTGTTGTGAGGAGAGAGCTAAACTTATTTTAACTTGCATGGTTCTCCAGTTGTTGCTGTAGACAATAACTGACTTCCAGCCGGCTCCAGAAACTCGAACCCTTTAGCAACAAGATAATCTGGAACTTTCCGGCTTCACTGCCATGAACTCAGTTTCCGATGGAGAATGTCTGTATGAACGATCCGCAAAGCCACTGATCAGGGCAAGGGTGGTAGTCTCGGCCAAAGATCCGAGAATGATACCAGTCATGGTGTAAGTAGGAATTCACGTAATATCCATGCATTGAAGCCAAACAAACCCCTCTCTGCCCGCCAGTTCACACGCCCTCAATAGCAATCGAGTTTCCCGTGAGACTGGAGGATCCCGCTTCCAATAAACAACTCTGGACCTGTGGCGTAGTGTAGTGTTCGTTCTGGTGCAGCGTGGCATCTCAAAGTGCCAAGGTTAGGTTAGGTCTGTGACAGGGAGGGGGAGCACGAGGGAAAAGGGCGTGCGCAAAATACCCGTCTTAGACTGTTGTTAGAAAAGAAAAAAGAAAAAAGAAAAAAGAGGGTGTCACAGCGTCAGGCGAAAGAACCAAAAACTGTACAGTAGTTAACGAGAAAACAGAAGTAGGGGGACTTCAAGGGGAGGCGTTGAGGCGTTGAGGCGTCGCAAGGTGTATTTCTAGCAAACCATGGAACCAATGCAGCCACAGGGCAGCCCCGCCCAAATGGAGCCAGCAGATTGCCCCGGACCGCCTAGCACCCACCTGGCTCAGAGGGTGGGACCCACTTAGAGGCTAGCCGCTAGAGGCTGATATCTACTAAGGTACCCATGCACTACCTGCGTCCATGCTTTAGGTCGGGTTCTTGCTTCAGCACCACTCGCTTCCGTTTCCTCCTCGGCCGGGCCTCTCTTTTTTTCTCCCTCTTACTCTTCCATCAAAACATCATCACAATCAATCACATCTTGCCCGAGACGTCGACAACAGGCCATCCTGTCGGCGCATATCATATCCTACGACTATCTGAGCTGGCCCTTGCTCATCAAGGGCGTCCACACGCTTCGATTTTATCGGCATCTGTCCAGTTCGCGTTCCTTAGTTCGCGTCTGTAATTAGTTGCCTTGTGTCGGTAGCCAACGTCAACATCCTTCATCAACCTTGACTTGGCACCCAGCCTCGCGCGCCAACTCCTCGACGACGCCGAATACACGAAGCGTAGCGCGATAAACAATTTCATTATCGTCGACCTCGCCGCAATTGACTTACGTCTCAACGAGCCTCGTTCTCGAACTACTCATCGCTGAGACCCGCCTTGCGCAATGTCGATGTATCCGCATCGCGCCATGGGGGGCGGCCCCCAAGGCAATTCCACTCGGCTGAACGAGTTGCTCGAACAGATCAGGGTCGAGTTTGATACTCAGATGCGCGCGACGGAAAACTACGAGCATCAGAGTATGTCTACTACTCGTACGGCGATAGCTCATATCGCGTCATTTCCTTCACCCCAGCTAACACATGTGTATCTTTAGTTGCCGCGCAAGTCAGTGAAATGCAACTCGTCCGTGAAAAGGTGTATCAGATGGAGCAAACTCATCTCAGCCTAAAGCAGAAGTAAGCCGATCTTTTCGCGCCACTGATTTCGATGTCCCCGTTAACCTCTCGAATCACAGATATGAAGATGAGATCAGTGCTCTGCGACACCAACTCGAGGCTGCTCGAAAGGGAGGCATCCAGCCTGGCATTCCCGGCCCGCCTCAACATGCAGCGCCCTCCCAGCAGCCTCCTTCTATCGCTCCTGGCAATGGTCTTTTTAGTGGCATCATGGCTGGCGGTAGCCAGGGAGGTCTCGTTCCTCCTCAGCCAGGCCAGCAGCAGGGTCAGCAGGGCCAGCCCCAGGGTGCGCAACAGCAGCAGCAAACGCAGCAGGGACATGCTCCTCCTCAGGAGCAGCCGCTGGGACCTCAACACCAAATGGGCCAAGGGCCTCCTGGACTTCCCGTCCCTCCTCCTCATCCTAACGCGCAGCAAGCACCTTACTCCCAGAACTATCCTCCGGGCCCCGTTTCCAATGGCATGGGCCCCCAGCCGCAGAGCACCGCCTCTCCCGGCCCCGGTAGAAGGGGTATCGGTCGTCCACCTGGTGCCGTCGGGCCTGCTACTCCCCAGGTCAACACCCCCGTGCCTTACCCTGGAAGTGCAGCCTCCCCTCAAGTCAGCCATCCGACTCCCGAACACGGTCGAATGGGAGGCCCACATGCCCCCGCCGTTGGCAACGCCCTTGGAGACCTTGAAGTTGACTCTGTGGCACCTCACAACAAGAAGACTGGGCAGGATTGGTATGCGATTTTCAACCCTCAAGTCCAGCGTGTTCTGGATGTGGACCTCGTCCACTCTCTCAACCACGAAAGTGTCGTGTGCTGCGTCAGGTTCAGTCATGATGGCAAATATGTTGCAACTGGTTGCAATCGATCTGCCCAGATCTTTGATGTTCAAACTGGTGAAAAGGTTTGCGTGCTCGAGGACCACAATGCCTCTGATATGAGCGCCGATCTCTACATTCGCAGTGTCTGCTTTAGTCCTGATGGTCGCTACCTGGCTACTGGTGCTGAAGACAAGTTGATTCGAGTAAGTTGTGTCAGAAACGTAAAAATGTTTAACCTACTAATGCTGGTTAGGTATGGGATATCCAAACTCGAACCATTCGAAATCACTTCTCCGGTCACGAGCAAGATATTTACTCGCTGGACTTTGCTCGTGATGGTCGAACAATTGCCTCGGGTAGTGGTGATCGAACTGTACGCCTGTGGGATATTGAGCAAGGCACAAACACTCTCACTCTCACAATAGAGGATGGCGTCACCACTGTTGCCATCTCTCCCGATACCCAATTTGTCGCTGCAGGCTCGCTCGACAAGAGTGTTCGTGTATGGGACATTCACTCCGGCTTCCTTGTTGAGCGTTTGGAAGGACCTGATGGTCACAAGGACAGTGTCTACTCGGTCGCATTCTCGCCCAGCGGTAAGGACCTAGTTTCTGGCAGTCTCGACAGGACGATCAAGATGTGGGAGCTCAGCGCTCCTCGTCAAGGAAACCAGCCTGGCCCCAAGGGTGGCAAGTGTGTCAAGACCTTCGAGGGCCACCGGGATTTTGTCTTATCAGTTGCTCTCACCCCTGAGGCCAACTGGGTACTTTCTGGCTCCAAGGACCGCGGTGTCCAGTTTTGGGACCCCAGAACGGGTACGACGCAACTCATGCTGCAGGGACATAAGAACTCCGTCATCAGCGTCGCACCTAGTCCACAAGGAAGATATTTTGCTACTGGTTCAGGTGATATGAAGGCTCGTATCTGGTCGTACCGCCCCTATTCCTGACTAAACAAAGAACCGGCTCAATGGGTTGCGTTTTAGATGCTGTGCCAGAGAACAATGGCATGGTTATGAACAAGGGCGAACTGATACACGACGGAGAAAAAGTGATGTGCTTTGTGGTGGTGGCTGTACTGGGACGGATATCTTTGAGGGGAAGCATTCTGCTTTTCACGTGGTGGCTCAACAGAGGGAGCGACAGAAATTCTTGTTACTTGGATATCGGACACAGGAATCAAGCTCCATACGCTCAACTTACGGCGCGAAGCATGATCTTCCAAAGAGGCGCACAGGGATACGGGGAATTTGGAGAGCAGGATGAACGGGGAGTGGGCCATATCTGCTCGTTTGCAACTTTTTTGTTATTGATTCTGTAGTGAGTGTGTTATAATGAAAATCACCAGTCCTTGAAACAGTTTGCTGTATTTGTAGTGGTTGCTGACATGGTTGTTGTTCGTGATATGTATTCGAAGCTGTATATAACTCGAATTATGTACGTATAGTAAATGACATAACATCGTTACAGAGAGTCGAAGAGGCTGGAAAATGCATCGCCTTTCTTCTTTTTCTTTTTGGGCTTATCTGTAGTGCCACTTTTCGATGAAATAGAGCCGAAGAGACTAGACAATTCATCACTGTTCTTCGTTTTCTTTTCTGGTTCGTCTATGGTGTCACTTTTGGACGAGATCTTCTTGGTGTCTGCATGTGCCGTTTTCGTCTTATATTCCTTCAGCTTGAGGCTTTTCGAGCGGGAGTCTGGTTTCGGTACTGGGTTCATTTTTTTCAGAGTTGACAGAAGCTCATCACGCGAAATGGCCACGCCCATGTCCACTCCAGCATTAGGTACGTCGTCCGTTCTTAAATCTGAAGTCTGAAGTTTTCTTGGCTCCGAAGGCTTTGGTTCTGTACTCGTCGAAATTGGAGGGTTGTGGTCGTGGTCGTGGTCAGGAACGAGTTGGGAGAGTAGAGTGTTGGTTCGAGCAAGGACTGAGAGGAGGAGCAGTCCGAGAGGCGCATGCTGGTTATCAGCTGCAAGTTGTGAGAAAGTACTGTGCGTGGAATAAAACATGCGATTAGCCATCTTCAACGTTAAAAGGCTTGCTACCAAGTCGTTGACCTACACAAAGGCGCCAGGGACGACATGGCGCATCATCCATTTTGCGCGGGCAAGGGCAGGATAGGCATCACGCTTGACACCGCCAGATTTGACCTTCCTAGGCCGTGAGTTTAGGTCGTTGACGAGATTACGGACTGCGCGGCGCAGCCCAGAGAAGGAGGACCACCAATGCGAGGAAGAATGCTGGTTCTTGTGACGATGGGCGAAACCATTGAGGATGGGGATGAGAGGCGCAAGGGAGTCGCTGGTTGTCGCTAAGAGGGCGGCATCGGGAGGAGTTGTCATGATGGATGATGTGTGAGCATTATTGATAATAGATCTGGTAGAGAGATTGTGTAAGTCCGAGATTCGGCCGAAAGATTCACTAATATGATTTCGCGCATGGAGAGGGACGTTGAATTTGTTATAGAGATGGATGAATGAAGTTAGTAGAGGTAGGAACAACTTTTAGTTGCGATAAGATAAGAAGGATTTGAGTTCACTAGGTAAGGTTAGTATCTACCTACTCCGTAGCATTGCGGAATAAATAGGTAGGTAAGGTACCTTAGTGATTCGATCGGCGTTGTAGAGTCTAAACGAATATCACTTCTCAGTTATACAAGGTTGAATATTAACCCTATTCTTGCGCACAGTCTTGTTGCTCCGTAGAATATGTTATGCATCTTCTAGGTAGGTTGGAATAAGGTGAGGTGAGGTCAGTTGATGGGTTAGGGGTATGGGAGGTGCATTCAACCTGGTTCCTGCTGTGGTTTGCATTGCGAATGCATGGACGTAATGCAACATCAGAAAATGTTCCTCTTTCAAATAGCATCGACAATCAGCAAAACATGACATGACCTTACATAACATGTCAACATCTGCGCCCGCAGACAACGGCTTGCAGACAGTCTCTTACATATTAGTTATTACCTTGAATCTGGTCTCGTGAGCCCCTACCACATTTCTCCACCATCGAGCGTCGAGCGTCCACCACCCCATACCCAAAGCGAAGCCATATCCCGTCAAGCCTGTTAGAGCTGCACAGAAGTTGAATTACAGGTGGGGTTCAGTGCAACGACGATGTCTCTGTGACTGCACTCGAGCGGGTACAACCGCCAACCCTAGCTGCTGAGTTAGTGGCTAGTTCATTCCATTAGTTGCCAGTCATGATGGCTCATGAGTGAGACTTTGAGCGTTGTTGTCCTACGAATTGGCGAGACATTCCTTTGGTGTTGACGTCGCCCATTCTAGCCAGTCATTGGCCGCCTGTCGCCTGTACGCTTGAGACATTGTCCTATCATTCATATGCATTATCTGGCAGTTGGCGCTGTTACCAAACGTGACCCTCCATCGAACCCCCGAGAACAGGCTAATAAACCTAGTGGCGCTCAACTGCAGCTATTGAGGGTCCTGGAGATTGAGACGACAGCATCTTTAGTCAAACAAACGTCTTATCATGCCTGGCTGAACTTGCTCTTAGTATCAGTAGCCTGCCCCCTGCTGGTTCCATCCAACCCTGCCAACCCAATTACAAGCTCAAATCCAAAACCAAGGCCCAAAACGAGGAGCCGCTGACCATCGGCTATCGTGTGCACAGGGCACAGGCGTTCTTGAACTATCCTTGGCTGCGATAAGCGTCATGTCCTTCGTCTGTTGGCGCGCCCACTTCCACTATGGTCCAAGTTGAGCCGCGTGCCATATGACCCTGAGCCGAGTCTGCTCTCTTTCTTGTCCGCCTGTTTGCTTCTTCTCAATTCCTCTTTCTGCGCCTCTTCAAACAGTCCGTCGGCAGTCGGTGGTGAAACCTCGTCAATTTCGCCGAGTCTGCAGACCCTGTCCGCTGTTGCGTTGCAGACCACCTTGATTGCAACCATCCTTTCAACTTTCTCGTTTTTTCTGCAGCCTTCGCCACCCCAACGCTTAACTTGGCGGTCCAGGACGACAGTTAAGAACCACGGAGTGCCTACTTTGATCTAATCAAGCAACGCGAAACACGACGAGAAGGACGTACCAAAATAAACGTGAAGTTGGCGGCGATACACAATTACAATGTCTCCGGCGCGGAATCCTACGAGCTGGGATGACTACGAAGGGGGAGCTTCGCCTCGGGGAAGCGTGACCGACAGCATGCTTGAGCGCGAACAAGCTCTTGTGGACGACGAAGGCGACGAAACTGGCGACCAAGAAAATGGTGAAGGATTTTCGAGGCGGCGAAGGCGGTATGTCTAATACATGAGATTCATCAATTGGTTTTTGTAACTAATAATTTTTAGGTCTTCCGTCACCTACCAATTGGCAGCAATCGCAGACATCGGTGGTGTAAACAGTTTCCGATCTTTCGCCAGGAGTTGGCAGCGTGCAGCAGGATTTCCTGAGGTTATTCCTCGCCGGCCGAGCTTTGTTCTTGCACAGGAGCAAGATACAGAAGACCTTCAGTATAGTCGCAGCCATGTTCAAGGAGCGTCGCAACAGCAACCGGGTCTTTTGCGCCAACATCTTAATGCCTCGTCTGCGCATGCGAACGGCGAGTCTAGTTCAGCCATTGAGTCCTCGCCGAGGTCGATGAGGATCCCCCATCGTGATGGCGAGACGAAACCTCTACTTGACGCTGAAGCTGGCTCATCCCCTGTTGGGTCACCCCGATCAAGTATCTTCGCCGTCCCGCCTCACCTCGCCGCTCCCGATATTGTTGGAAGCTATGGCTCGTTCCGAGACTCTTCTCCTTTTGGGACTATGGACAGGAGTTCGCGCCATCGCATCTCGTTCAGTGAGGATAGCGGCTGGGGCGTAGCTGACGGGCAAGAAGAAGAGGACGAGGGTGCAGCGCATGGCGAACACCAGCCCATCCTGGTCAAAGAGGTTAAGCAGGGCAACAAGGTTGTACTTGCTGTTGAGGGCCAGAGCACTCTTCCTCAGTCCGTCTTCAACTCGATCAATGCCCTGATCGGCGTCGGATTGCTCAGTCTCCCACTGGCCCTGCAGATGACGGGTTGGATCCCTGGCCTATTTCTTCTGACTCTGACAGCGGCTGTTACGTCGTACACCGGCAAGTTGCTGGCCAAGTGCATGGATTTTGATCCCAGTCTCATTACGTATTCCGACCTGGCGTATATCTCATTTGGAACCCGAGCGCGAGTCATTGTTTCTGCCCTTTTCAGTCTTGAGTTGATAGCAGCCTGTGTGGCCCTGGTGATTCTCTTTGCCGACTCGCTCAGTCTGTTGCTTCCGGGTCTTGCGAGTGTCAACACATGGAAGGTTGTAGCTTCTGTCCTGGTTCTAGTCCTGAATGCATTGCCTTTACGTCTGCTGAGTTACACCAGCGTCGTTGGCATTTTCTCGACCTTCTGCAGTGAGTACATCATTTCTCAGTATCGCCAATGCCCATTTGCTTATATGATACAGTTGTCGTGATTGTCATTATAGATGGCCTGTACAAACCTCACTATCCTGGTTCACTACGAGAGCCAGCAACAACCTATCTATTCCCCGAGAACTGGCTTGCTGTACCTCTTGCCTACGGTCTCCTCGCAAGCCCTTGGGGTGCGCACTCTGTTTTTCCATCCGTAAGTTATACCGATGTCAAGTTGGACACTTGAGCTAAAGCACTTCAGATCTATCGTGACATGCGTCACCCTTACAAATGGGGCAAGGCCGTTAATGTTACCTTTTCCTTCTCTGTGAGTATATGTAGCATCTTCATATTTTGGAAACTTCTCTGACTTGTTTAGTACGTGGTGGACACATGCCTGGCTGTAATTGGTCTCCTAATGTTTGGTGATGGTATCAAGGATGCTATCACCTCCAACATTCTCAAGTCGAAGGGCTATCCTGACGCTCTGAAGATCATCATGTCAATCTTCATTGCTATCATTCCTTTGACAAAGATCCCACTAAATGCTCGTCCTATCATCACAACTTTGGACGTCATCTGTGGAGTTCACGATCAACACCATCACCATCATCATGACCAGCCTCACAGCCAGCCTACTCGTTCCTCGGTTCTGGTCACAAAGGCAGTCCGAGGTCTCGTGCGCGTTTTCGTCGTCATCCTGTTATTGTTCATCTCTATTGTCTTCCCGGCCTTCGACTCTGTGTGCGCATTCCTCGGTGCGGCCCTTTGCACACTCATTTCTATCATCCTGCCCATCTCGTTCTACTTGAAATTGTTCTGGCAAGATGTAACAGTGCGCGAAAGAATTGTTTTTGCTATTCTACTGGTTGTGTTTGCAATTCTTGGCACTTTGGGGACAATCTGGACATTCTTGCCCAAGCATCTTATTGGCGCTGACTAGACTGTGTTTGTTTGAGTATGAAAGGCATCTATCTACTGGAGTTGTCAGGCATTTGTGGTTTATGTCCCGAAGAATTGACTCCTCGATTACGAGAAGGGAGATAGGACTACGAATAATATGTTACCAATGAGCTTCTTAGCCCTGTTTGTTTGTTCTGGCTTCTCTACCGACTCTTTCTTGCGCCATGTGTACCTTTGATCCTCGACCTATTGGGAGATCTATATTGATGTTTCACCGCTGTTAACTTGACACACTTACATCACATCACGCATGACGGCACCACAGTGTGCATATTCATTTACCTCATCTCCTTTTTATCCGTATCTTGGCTTGTGTGCGTGGCAGCGTCATCAGTGAGCCTCTTCATGTTCCTGATGGTCAGACAATACTTGAGAACTGAGTCTCTCAAGACGTAATGGGCATACCTAACCATCATTGTCGATACATAGTTCCAAGTACAATCAAAGCCACCTTACCAATGTCTCCCGTCTCTCCTCAGTTCATCTCTGCAGCTCTTCACCCCGCCGCTGATCCCCCAACTGCCGCTCCCATGACATCCCATACCCCAGCCCCGACCCCTCTCTCGACTTGTTTCGTCACGCCATGGCTTCGTTCGCTCTCATCCAATCCGACCTTCCGAGAAACGAGAGAAGCGGTAACAGTGGATATGGGAATTGACAAGTCCCGAGGAAACAGGCCGATCGGGCCGTCCGGGAGTGGGTTGCGAGTCGTATACCTATTTTAGTTTAGTAATGTCATGAGTACTGGACAGACGTTAGTAACTAACTATTAGTAGGTGACTTGGGGAGTAGTAAACCTGTCTGGGTTCTGGAATGCGCTTTGATATCGTGCCATGCTGCATTTAGCCAAAGTTGCGCAGGAAAGCTGGGCATGACGTTGTGTCGACTGTTGAGTGGGACTTGTGTCTATGCTCAGTAAAACTTCAGGCAACTGAGAATTGAGGTAAGTCAGTCTGGAAGATGATAAATGCAAGTTAATATTCTGAAAGGTAACATAGACTTCACATAGACAAGATGAACAAATAATGTTTGAGTAGGTACTTCTGGTATTTGCATTATTCTAGAATATCCTATACGCAGAAAGCGAGTAAGGCTCTCATCATAATCCAAGCAACGCCCGAAATATCTTCGAGTATCGCGCCAGGGACTCAAGACGGCCAAACTACATTTGAAAGCTGATGGGAATCAATCCCATTTACCAACCTCCAACCCACTCAACGTCTCCAAGATCGGTGCGTCGATCCCGACGCCAGTTCCAATCTCTGCCCTTGTTCCAGGGACATTCCTTGCTGTTAGACCGTTCTTTAGCGGCCCCAAATTTGTGGTGATAATTAGAATGATCCCAAACGCCCGCTTCGTAAGATTTGTTGTATCCAAAACCAAAATTGTGTCGTCGTGGCTTAGAAGAGTCCACCGACTGAATAGAATTCAAAGTAGCAGTTTGACCGCGGCGCCGCTCACCCAATGCCGCCCACTTGTCCAGAGAGCTTCTCGGTTTGCTCATGGGCGAGTGCGAGTAATGAGGAGTGATGGTGATTTGTTGAGGCTTAGGGGTTGGGGCTTCTTGGAAAAAGAAACCATCAGCGACCAAGTCATCATCCACATCACCCTTGATGTCGTGAGTGTGCGACACCGGCTCGGGCTCAGGGTGTACAGTATTGGTCTTCATGACCTGTTCCTCCTCCTCCACCTTCTTCTCCTCCTTACTCTCCTGGCTCCAAGTCCTGGCATTGAGCTCCTGAAGCATCTGTCGCTGTTGTTCCATTTCCTCCTCTTCCTCATCCTCGTCCCACATGTCACTCCAGCTCTTAGACACAGTTTCCTGACGTCGACCAAAGACCATGGACATAGCTGGCATGGGCTTGGCCATGTTGATGGGGAGGGAGCCAGCAGTTGCCGCAGATCTGTTGAATCGAGCAGTGGGCTTGATGGCAAGAGACTTCATGGATGCGCCCAAGTGAGAGTCGTAAACAGACGACATGGGGGTCTGCATGTTGGCAGAGCACCAGTCGGTGGTAGTCGCTTCTGACTTAGGGAAGAGCTCCTCGGTGTAACTCTCGTCATCGGGGATGACACTGAGTTGGCGACCAAGATGAGTGGTACCATGGAGAGCCTTGGCCCAGGGGAAAGCACCGGTATCGACGGCGGGAGACTGAATTGAAGGGGTGCGGAGAGGCTCGCGGTTGGCGGAGGCGACGTTGGGAGACTCGGCACCACAGTACTCATCATCATCCTCGTCATCGGTGGTGAAAGTGATAACGCGGAGCAGAGCTTCACGGGCACCCTCCAGTGAGCGTCGCCTGGGGTCAAGGTTCATGCACTGCACGAGAACCTCATACGTATCCTGAGACATGGAGGGGAAGACGTCGAACAAGGACTGCTTGTCCCGAGAGTAGTCGAGGAACAGGGGATCAGCCTCGGTGGGGGTGGTGAAAGGATTGCGAGAGAAGAGAATGTTGAGTAGGCAGATACCAATGGCCCAGATATCCGCTTCGGCAGGCGAGTAACCGGCGCCGGCCGAGTCGAATTGCTCAGGGGCCATATAACGATCACTGCCAACAGTCATCTCGTAAGACCACTTCTCTGTAGTTGCCAGGCCGAAATCGCCGAGCTTCATGGCTCCATCCTGAGTAAGGAAGATGTTCTCGGGCTTGATATCGCGATGGTAGACCCCTTTAGAGTGCATGTAATCAACGGCATCGATGAGCTCGATCATGAATTGACGAACATGCTCCGTCTCGAGAGGACCGTGGCCTTTTCGGATTGCTTCGTAAAGATCGCCCTGACCACAAAACTCGAGAACGAGATAGATGTGAGAATCGGTCTCAAACGAATCAATGAGGTTGACGATGTTTCGGTGGATTCCAAGGCGGCTGTGGAGGGCCTGCTCCTCCGATTTCTCGTCGATAGCGAAATCAGAATCGGCATCGGGGCAGGCACTTCTCTTGGTGAGGCACTTGATAGCAACAGGCTCATTGGTCACAAGATCCTGGGCCTTGAACACCATACCAAAAGATCCATGATTGAGAGGGGAGATGGTCTGATAACGTCCCTTGAGAAGGGCACCGCCAACGAACTTGTCCTTGAGGCATTCCATGGCGAAAGAAGAAATAAAAATGTTCAAAAAGAATAGAAATAAAATGGGAATAGTCGTACAAACGATTTTTTGGTGTTTGTCAATAGCCGGGAATGTAGGAAGTCCGGGAAAAGATGTTGAAGCTCTTTAAACGCTTGAGCTGATGCAAGAAAACTGATGTTGGAGGTATATGAACAATGTACAGTGTCGTAATGATAAAGGCAGAGGTGAGCAAATTCGAGTTGTTGATGGTGGTGTGTTGTTCGTTGGTATTCAGAGGCTCATTTGAGGGTATTCGATAGGCTTAACAAAAGAAATGATTATCGAATTGTCGTGACGGTGAGTTGCGAAGACCGAAGCGGCCGAAGAAGTTGAAGACAAGGAAAATGAAATTCGTTATAATAACATGGGTACGTTTTTTTGTAACTTGAAAAAAGAATGACTCTGACGATGAGAGGTGAGGAAGCCGACTTGGGACGAGATCGACCGGAGAGTTGAGTATTGGTCAAGACCAGGTGAAGGCGTATTAATGGAGAGGGAACCGGATTCGACGATGCCGATAAAACGACGTGTCGGACCAGTCAGACTGGCACCGGGGGATAGGGGAGCGGAGCTCGCCCGGGCGGAGTTCCTAATGCTCGGCCGGTAACGGTTGAGTCACGCGGGCCAACTAGGCCGAGTTGCGATGTTGAGTGAGAGACCGGAAAGTAAAACGCAAGTCAATGAGGAAACCCTCGTCGACTCAATGCAGCACAAGACGATCCTTCTATGTGACGTGTCCGACTGTATAAGCGCTTTTGATTGCTGACCGAGGCTCGTGATATGCAGCTCAAGGGATGCGGTACCGGAGCGACGGAATAGGAGGTCTAGGCGAACAAGGACTTGGTCTAATGCAGCGGCAAACAGCACAAGTCAAGGACGCTTCTTCTTCTCGTTATGGATTGTATAGCTCAAGCTTTGTGTGATCGATTGGTGATTGAGTGGTTGGCTGTTGATGAATCACCGCGATAAGCGTTGGGATTGAGTGCTTGCTTCGGGAGATAAGGTGGCGATTGCGAGGCGAGGCGAGGCGAGGCGGATTCGTCCGGTGAGCAGAACGGTGATTGATGTGGTGTGATGTGAGTTGGGATGGATTGGATTAGATAGGAATAGACAGAAGAGATGAGATAGTGAGAGAAGAGTGGCAAGCTCAAGAAGAAAGAAGGCCTTTGAAGATGCGGAAAGCGTACAAATGAAGGGAAAGAGAGGTGGAGAGACGATGATAAGAAATCAGGGGAAAGAAGACAAGAGAAGAGAGAGGGTGAGTTAGAAGGGAAAGGCGGTGATGGAACCAAGTGGAGAGGGATGGATGGGGATGGATGGCGGATGGTGGATGTGCCATGGGATAAGACAGGATAGGTAGGTTGGATTAGTGAGGGTGAATGATTGTTCATACTGTTCGATACACCCATTTCCAAGGCCGACCCCTTCCAGGGCAGGCGAGACAGCGAGTGAGAGCCAGGTCTAGAATTGACGGGGGGGGTACTCGGAGTGGCACCTGCAGCTCCACCTGCTCAGGCCCCAGGATTACCTAGAGGGCCGGGTCCACTAGCTAAAGACATGCTGTCGTACCTTGCGTGTTGCGTTGTTGCTTGTACCGGACTAAGCCGGGGTTGGGAGGAGCAGACACAGGGGAGATGCAGGCCAAGTACTGTGCTGTGCTGTACTGTACTGTACTGTACTGTACTGTACTGTACAGCAATGCAGGCAGACACACATGGCAACGCAACGACGACTATGGCAACTACGGCAAAGGGGACAGGTACAGATTGTACGTATACACGGAATTGCAAAGATGCACTGTGACCCTGTGTCCCGTTCGCTCCATTCAGGTGCCTCAAATGTTGGGGGAGGCTTGGACGCCAGCAAAGAAGGAATGGCGCTACTGTGGGACGATACCACGGCGGGCAAGGGAGGGAAGGGTGGCATAAAAGAGGTCAATCAAACAGAAGCAGCGATCAGAAACATTGATGGCCCAGGATTGGCGATGATGATACCCCTTCGTCTCAGGATTAGGAAGCATTGCAACGCCAGACAGACAAGTTCAATCCAAAACATGACGGCAGAAAGGAAATGAGGTCAACAATGAATACATACACATACGCGTTATCTGGACACTGTTGCGACATACTGTATACTAGAAGCAGCCAATTCATTGCTCAACTCGTATAACTGGTTCAATTTTATGTAGGCCGCGTTATCAAAGTTATCCGTCCGGACATGATAAATACCTAGCGACATGACGGAATACCAACTGACATGGCGACTTGCCAAATGCAGATCTAGCACTGTGCTATCAGACGGGCCCGCGCTGTCTAGCTCAGTGTAAACAAGGCCTCATGCGCACTGAGGGTGGAGAGCATTAACCAGAACCAGGGCAAACGCAGCAGAAGCCAGATCACTCACCCAGTGACTGGAAACCAACGGGATAGGGGAGTCATCCAGAGGCCGGTGCCGGGGCTCAGCATCAGTCATACGGACGAGTACGGGGCCCCAGCGCCGAATCTTGGTGGCGATTCGAGTAGCTTCTGCCGGCGTCCCTCCCGCTGGACGATGCCGGCCCAACTCACCACTGCCTTTTCTTTTATCGGTGGTCGGCGGGAAATGACATGTTGGCCAGCGTGATCATACAGTGTGCACCCCCTGATGGTACAGTACACCTTCAGCAATCCCCTTCAGCGCCGGGCTCAGACACTGGGAAATGGGATTCGCGCAATCTGGGCCTTCGTCGATGCAACGCTGATAGCGGCTTCACCGCCCGCTACCCTCCAGCAAAGTAACTTTTAGGCTATACTCTGGTGTTTCATGGACAGTGCTCGTGTGTATTGCCTGATGCAGATCCCAACAGACTGCTAACCAAGCTACCGCTGGGCGTAGACAAGATGGTGTACGGCCTCGGGACATGAATGGAGCACTTATTCACTGGCTGCAGCGACGGAAGCGTAGTAATGCACATAGTGCGCATAGTGCGCGTGGCACCAGTGCAGTCCATGCCATGGGCTAATCCATCCCAGGCATGCAACGACGATGCCATCCCCAGGTTTTACTGGCTTGGCTCGGCAGCGCAAACAGAACGAGAACGAGCTGTCGATTGCAAGGGTCCTTCTCTGTCCCCAACGAAATCCAACTGGGGAATCCAGCTTCTGATGTCCTACTCAAACTGAACTGTCTGTCTCGTGGACAGGAAAAGTGAGCCCATTCTGGACTATCCCGAATCCGAAATCAGGGTCTCGTTTTTCTCTATCGCTTTTTCGGTTTACACTTTTGATTCGTCTTAAACGCAATTCGGGCTTTTCTTAGATAGTCGGCGCCACGGAACAACAGTCACAGTCCGAGTGACATGTCGGACGGACGGTGCTCAGCCAACATTGCAGTCGGGGAATTGAGGCAATCGCTATCAGCGACTACGCAATTAGACTATTCAGAAAACTGATTGGATCTTGTGCCACGTTTCTCTCGTTCCTGGGCTGGAAGCCTGCCAATTCTTCGATTGCAGAAGACCCTTGTTATCGCTGGTTATCAGTTCCAAGTCTCCAACTTTTGCCGCCAGTCTCTTGTCGATCACCCTTCTGACGCCTTAACGCTTACACCCTTGCTCATCTGCTAATCTAGGTTATCAGTGAATTGGTCCAGCGTGGTCACTGGGTCATGCACTCCTGGGTCCTGCATTCCAGTGGCCATGCCCCGGACCTTTCGTCTCAGGGACCAGATGAACTAACAGACAATCAGACTCGGTCATCAAAAGTAAACAGATGGTTTCTTCAGCCGCCGAGGGTGAATGTCTCATCCAACAAACGCCAGAAGCTTCCGAATATTGGTCAGGGACTGGGATTGTCCAAGGGGATCTTACTGTGTTGGTGTTTACACCCGTAAATAGAATAGGGGCGTGCGTCAGAATAGGCTATGCTTCCAAGGCTGGGCTGGACAGACAGGAATTGCGTGTAACGATCTGTCGTCAATCATCAAACGTAACTGGGTGGATTTTCAAGGGTCTGTGTTGCTCAGCCATGCACAAATCTGTGCAAATATTCACAAATATCACCATGACACGAAACAGCCGTGCACAAACGGCCTGCCCTGCCAGCTTTGCCGATCAGGACACTGTCATGCTACCCTTTTGGGAAGAAAGACAACAAAGACCAACGGACCTTGAATTTCGACTCAACAGACGAAATGACGGCATTTCGTCTCCATCAGAGCGGGGTGCAAAATACGTGGACATGAGATTATTCGGGGAATATGGGATTACGAATCTCGGATGATGGAATTCTTCGAGATTACTCACCTCACCTGCTCCAGTCTCCAGTCGCTGGTCTCCATTATTCAAGCCAAGACAGATACTGTGCTGTACCTGTGTGTACTGGCTGGTCTGCTTGGGCGGACTTGACACTCGGTGCGGGTCTCCGGGCCTCGTGAGATCTGATGTTTGCTGTCCCCTTGTGGAGTCCGGACAAATATGGAGACGGAATTCGATATCGGCGTCCCAGGGACAGCAGACTTGAAGTCGTGACTCAGTGAAAGTGAGATCCGGAGATGAGATGGAGGAACATTGGTCATGTCACGATGGTCACAGGTGAGTAAGTCTCTCGCTCTAAGTCGACATGTTGCACAATTGCCCGTTGAAATGGTTCTAGACACGACTCCCTGTTTCGGTTGGACGTGGTTTGATTGTCTCAAGTTACGTAGTTCCCGGCTCTGATTCGTTGTCGTATTGGAAACACAATGTTTACTTATATTGACAACATACATGCTATTATGCGCGGATCTTGTCAACAAGGGCGGAGATGGAAGAGGGCAACAAGGGATATCGAGGGAAGACCTGAGACGCCCAAGGGATTGAATCTCATCATCGAAGATGATCTCCTGACTCAACAGATTCGCTCCTTAGATATCGCCTGAGAGTTGCAGCTATTGTCCAGGGTAGCTACAGTACTGTATGGATAGCCAGTCATGGGATTGAACTGAAGCTCCAGCAAAATTGTGACCCATCAGCTGGAAGTGAGGTGATGGGTCAGACCCTTCATTCACCTGGAAGTGGCTGGACGACATAGTGACATGTGCAGCAGTGGAATGGCTCGCCTAATCACAAGTACCCGTCTACCACGAGGCCAAGAATTGAGACTCCACCAAATATGATGAGAGAAAAAGGGTCCTACTGTGACTGGGCAATATGTGTATTTTTTTCTTCTTCCATGGTTGCCAGGGGTTCTCTCGCTGCTGCGTTCCGGATGCTGCATGAACTGGCCACTTCAGCTCGGGAACAGCAGGGGATCTGCTCAAAGCTCCGTATCGAGCTGCAGCTTGGGTTGCTTTGCCTCGGGGCCACATTCTGCAGTGACACGGGGTTTTGCGACAGCCGGCATAGGCGTGTACGACGCTGAGCAGACCTTGGATACGAAAAGATCTAGTCCACGACCTGACCTGTGACAGACGAACTGCCAGTTGTCATTTTCGAGAACAGGTTTCTAATTAGAGATCCATTGGAATTATCACAGACTCGGATCTGGCCGCCGACCCCTGCAACACAGCCAAGCCCTTCTATCCAGTTCCTTCGCAGTAGTCTTCGATGGTCTCCTTACCCTGCAGTCAAGAAATACTAATACGCTATTGGCCGGTTCACCTTGATCCAGCCAACCTCACCTCTTGACCGCCTTTCCTCCAATGCTCACATGGCTGCAAACCAACCCTCAATTCGCATTAGATTCGATCTACTATTGCATCTCATCAACCCACGTTTCCAGCTGCATCAATCTTAACACGGATACCTCTTCAAGGATTTCAAACCTCCAAGGAAATCACCTCACCAAAAGGCGCCAAGCTAGATAGCGGCCCGCTCTTGAGTCCGTCCAGGAACAAGGACCATCTGCTGCCACCGCCGATATTGGTTTTTTTTTTTTCACGGTCTCTTTTTTACACTTCAAGATCGTAGCAGGGATCCCGAATCGGAATTGGTGTCTGACAGAATTTTCTTGTCATCTTTTCTTTCTTACTCTCGGTCTAATTCATCCGTTTCACCTCTCATATTGGACGTGTCAATATTCGGGCTTGACCGCTTTCTCACGAAAAATAACTCCTTTTCACGATGACGTTCAACCTCAATGAATTCGACGTCCTTGTGTTTGACATTGGTAAGATTAAAGTGACTCCACAGTTGCTGTTGGCGACTGCGTGTTTTGTTGACTGCAAGGAGTGTTTTGGACTGAGTTGTCATTTATTGTATTGTCATATGTTTTGTACCTTATCACGCTTTGCTTGGATATCATACACTCAGAATAGTCATAATAACACATATTACAGAAGGAACCGTTTGTCCCATCTCCTTTGTCAAGGACGTCCTCGTGAGTCGTCCCGTTTTCTTGTTTGTCTCACTCCGCAACCGTTATGATTTTACTCCCCTCACCCATGTAATACCTCCGTCCGTCCCCCTTACCGCCCCCGGGCCCGGACCTCCGTATGGATCCCACCAAATTTCGTCCCAGCCTCCTCTTCCGGACGTCCTCCGTCCAGCTGCCGGCCGTTGTACCCAGATCCCGGGCGTCCACGCTGCCGAACCAAGTTCTGCCAAGTTGCGCAAGTCTCGGGCGCGTGCAGCTGAAAATTTCAAGCCGAGCACTTCTTTCCCAGCCCCTTTGCACTCTTCACCGACTTTGCCCGTTTCGTGACAGCATGCACGATGTCGACAACACTGCAGCCTGCTGACCAAGGTCTGTTTGTTGTCACTAGTTTCCGTATGCACTCGAGGCACTTCCCAAGGTGTTGGATCAAGAGTGGGATAGCCCAGAGTTCGCAAAGTACCGCGATACCTTCCCCGAGGAGTATCGCAACTCGCGCTCTGACTTTGAAGCGCACGTTCGCGACCTCGTGAAGCGTGATGTCAAGATCGCCTATCTCAAGTCGCTCCAGGGTTACCTGTGGCTGCAAGGCTACAAGTCGGGTAACATCGTGGCGCCCCTCTTCCCAGATGTTGAGCCCTTCTTCAACGAGGCCATACGTGCTGGGAAGAAGATCATCATCTACTCGTCCGGTTCAATCCCTGCGCAGAAGTTGCTCTTTTCACATACCAACTCCGAGAAATCAGATATGACGCCTCTTATCGCAGACTACTTTGATACCACTAATGCGGGGCCCAAAACCGAGGTTGATAGCTACACGAAGATCATTTCTGAGCACCCGGAGCACAAGGACGTCAATCGATGGCTTTTCCTGAGCGACAATATCAATGAGGTCAAGGCTGCTGTTGGGGCCGGTATGCGCAGTTTGCCCGTTGTTCGTCCTGGCAATGCGCCCTTGCCGCCAGATGAACCTCTGTCCAAGCTCGCCATTACTGAGTTCAAGCACTCAGAGGTTGCTTCTTTGGGAGTATGATAGACGGCTGGAGGAAAAGGTCGCTCAGGGGTGTGGGGAAATGATAGTGGTCGAATAGTGCGGTACCTTTGTGCGGAGATGCAAGAGTAGTTAGCTCGCTAGGGAATTCTAGTCCCCTCAAAAACTGAGACCACCGTCCAGCTGATCCTGTCTACTGGTGATCTGGTGTCCCCAAGCTGCATAAGTGTCACCATGCACGTTATCAGTCGTGCGACGTAGCAAGTTGCACATAGTCGATCCAAATGATACAGCACAGTATGTGCTCATCAAGAACTGTGTAGATAGCATCCTCCCACCGGACGTAAACATTCGTATCGTGCCAGCCCATTGTCGCGTGCTTAAAACTCCATATGTTTTGCCGTGCTGATGGTTTGTTGGGCAGTTCCGCATATGCAGCTTGTCGAGGCCCCACGCGTTGTCGTGTCTCCCCTCATCGTTTCAGTTTGAATGGCTCGTCGAAGCTTTGAGCGTCATGACAAAGTTGTTCCGTGTCCGTCCTGGGTTGACTTCCTTCTTGGTAAAATCCGGCCGCTTTTCGGAGGCGGTCCCGATCCTCTTCCACAGAGTATATGCCAATTTCTGAGTCATCTTGGTCTTGGTGCATACATAGCCGAGAATCGTCATCAACTCCCCGAAGCGAGTTTCTGTAAAGTATCGTGAGTTGTCAACACAGCTGCGAGGTAGAACCACAAAAAGGCAGGGAAAGGGTTCGTCAGAACAAGTAGCGGGTTCAACTGCAGGTCGAAGAAAGGAGAGAGTCCGAAGAAGCATCTGCCCACGCCCCTCGGCCTCGGGCACGAAGTTGAGCACCAGACTCAGAGAGATGATATCGAACACCTCAGAATCGTCCTTGGGTAAGGGACGCTCCATAAAATCTTGCTTTGTGATGCCTGGCTCCTGGCTGTTGAGATCGATGTGCTTCATAGTAAAGATACCGCTTGTTGAGCATGCATTACGAGTACTCAATGCACCAACCTCCAGCATATGAAGCGGCTGAGCACGCTTCTTGAGATCCGCCACAGGGAGCCATTCCAGAAGCACTCTTGACGTGTCACCTCCTCTGTCGAGACTCTGACCTTGCAGACTGGCCTTCTGATAGTGGTCAAGACCACCCAGCTTGGCAATCTCCGAGGCAAGGCGAGTTTCGGTGACCGTGTCGCCCTTGGCTGCAGCCTGCCGACGTTGTTTCTCCAGTTGGTGATGGGTGTTGATGAGACTCCTGCTGGCTTTCCTAGACATTGACCGCGAGGACTTGACAGTTGGCGGGCGGCCACTTGAAAGGCTCTTCGGCCTTGCTTGCTTCTTGGAAACCATTTTTTGAGTGCAATGAGAATGGCCCTTGCGTGTTGACCTCTGGACCCCTTAACGCATTGAAATCTGGAGTAATTTTCATGTTAGTCTCGGTAAAGAGAAGGGCAATATTGAAACTCACCGATTCTCAAATCGGGGCAACTCCTCAGGGGAGACTCGGCAGATTAGAGTGAGCTATGAGGCTTGGAGCAGCATTTTGATTCCTATTCATCGATCGAATTACCCAAAAGTTCCTTGTGATTGAATGCAACATTCATTCTCTCGATGACTTTTTGCAGTTGGCTTACCTAAGACAAATAATTCGATTCAAGTACCGGCCAATCACATCATGTAGAGGCGAGTGGAGACCTGCCCTAATGCCTTTTCACGAAAATAAATAATTTTAAATCAGCGAAACTTTTTGTGAACCTTTGACCACTCCGACGACAACCAGCACACCCGACGATCTTGTGCCCTCGACAACACCGACGCAATGGCCGCCAACAAGAAAGGTACGACATGATATGAAACATCAAAGAGGGAAGAGAAGAAAGGGATAAAGAAGAAAATCGGACTGGCGAAAGCGAAATGGAGCAAGAAATTGAACGACGATGTTGTGGCGACTCTCGAGAGATCAAATCATTATATCGCCTCGATGCAACTACATCTATTGCGACGACTGCTGTGACCGATCAGCTTCGCTTTTACGCTGTCGTCTTCTTCGCTTCGATACCACCGACCTTTCGACTCGATCCATCTTCTGATTCTCCCCTTCGATTCTCACCCTCCGAGTTCATACTCTACCGCATCATGCTGCAGCAGATTTTGCGAGTTCTGAATAAGAGCGAATGCTGATGCTTTCAATAACAGTTCAGCCTAAGGGCAAGGGTAACAAGAAGGCCCAGGATGCCGCCAAGGCCGCTCTCAAGGGCGTAAGTTGAAAACATTTACTCAAAGACCACCGTCCCAATGTGCTAACCAAATGTCAATAGGCCAACTCTCATAAGAAGGTCAAGGCTCGCTTCAGCACCTCTTTCCACCGCCCCAAGACCCTGATCACCTCGCGAGCCCCCAAGTACCCTCGCCGATCCATCCCTCACCAGCCTCGCCTCGATGAGCACAAGGTTAGTCCCACCTAGAATCAGGCCTGTGGGGGAAACAGCTGTATTAACCAGTCTAGATCATCGTCCACCCTCTCAACACTGAGAGCGCGATGAAGAAAATGGAGGAGAACAACACTCTCGTCTTCATTGTCGACATCAAGAGCAACAAGTCAGTATCTCCAGTAACAATATCATAGTAAAATCTAACCTCGACACAGGGCCCAGATCAAGCTTGCCCTCAAGAAGCTCTACGACATTGACTGTGTCAAGATCAACACCCTCATCCGCCCTGATGGCACCAAGAAGGCTTACGCCCGCCTGACCCCTGATGTCGATGCTCTCGACATTGCTGCCAACAAGCTCTCTCTCGTCTAAAAATACCACTGGGCTTGTGGGTTTCTGGCTTCTCTGGCGTGTCTTTGGGTTGGTTTTTGGCCTGCTGAAAATGCAAGGCATGGGCATCGGAATAGGCGTAAAAAGAACTTCTCGTTGAGAGTGCAAATGATCATGAATTCAATACCACCCGGGACACGGCTCCGCTTAGTCGTCTAAGATGCTGCCTTGATATGATTTGAATGATAATATGTGAATGTGACTTGTAGTTACGGTTTGCAAGTATTTTCGCATTGTTTGTTTGTTCCGACAAGTCTTGGGTAACATTTGGTAGAAATTATGGCTAATACTTTTGGTGACATATTATGAACAATGTGCCAGTCAAGTCAAGTCAAGCCAAGTCATAACCATTTGAGATGAACCTTTTACAAACAATCAAGGTTGAGACCTTTTTTTATTTATAAATCGTTCGTATTGTACATGGCCCTATTGCCTATTGCCAGTCTCTTTGACCAAGAGAGTCAGTCGTCCTGGTCACAGCCTGAATTTTCCACTATGGCCATGACCTGTCTATTCATACAAAAAACATCGTAATACATTGCTGAAATAACCTTCTTTCCATACTGAAACCGGTTTCTTAGTTGCGCATGCCATTGAGGTGCTTCATCGTAAGGTAGTTGACGTCAAGAAATCGCTCGACGCAGTTGGCGAGACATGTCTCCTCGGACTTGTCAAGCTTGGGGTTCTTGATGCTTCCAGGAACGCACTTGGTCCAGCACATTTGAGTCAAGCTATGAGTTTCTAGAGACATTTCGTCAGCGATCCCGTATCCTATTGCGTCTTCCTCAGTGTTGTACGTACGGGCTTGGATCTGGGAACGCTGCTGCTCATTGGCGAGGAACTGGCGAAGCTCGAGGCGATCCTTGTCGTTGAGCTTCTCGAGGTCGGCGTTATCGATGGATAATTGTTGAGCGCTCATTTTGGCGGTTGTGAAGAGATTGGTCGTGATTGGTCGTGGGGTTGAAGTTGGTTTGTTGTAGTGTAGATTCTGCTCACAAGTTCAAGATTTTTCATGATGCGCAACTGTCTACTAAATCAGCCGACCAATAATGGGCCACAGATCGGCTCGTAGTCCCACTCTCAGCTTCATGATCATTCCTCACCAAGCAGGTTAGATTTGTATGATTGCTACTGCCTGTCAAGTAGACTATCCAAAGAAAGGATTTTAATCTGATGCATTACAATAACTATACTGAGATTCCTTTCACCATCACATACAGCTCAAGACAGACGACTCAGTGCCATGAAGCTACTAATCTATTAACAGTATCTAATTCATAAATACCAAGGAAGTAGTCATAATACCGCTCTAACACAATCCTCATGCAACAACTCTAGCCAGAATATGCCACCGAGTAACACCCTTCTATACTGGAAGAAAAAAAACAATGGTAACGACTGACTGGGTTCTGAGAACCAATATATGCATGTAACATCCACATGCATCGCTTTCGCTAGATGTAACGCTTCCAACGGGCCAATGCCATAAAAATGATGCACAGGAAAACCATGAAGCCAACGATACTGAAGAAAGGAGCCAAGTTGCTTGCGGCAACGGTTGCAAACGGAACTGGCACGTTCATTCCAAACACACCACTGACCAAGTTGAGGGGGACCAGGATCGAGGCCAAGAAAGTGATCTTGCTCAGAACCTCGTTGGTTTGCGTTCCTTGCGCGATGCTGTTGATAGAAACCGTAGCAAGATAATTGCTGTGTGCGCGAGACAAAATCTTTTCGAAGTGTCCCAAGTTGGTGGCCATGGTCACAACGTGATCCTGGATGTCACCAAGGTACATGCCGATATCCATCCGGGGCGTGACCTTGTAGTTCTCGTTGCACCGCTTCGTGAAGCCACGGAGAACATCTGCCTTGCCACCGAGGAGGCGAAGCAGGGCCAGACAATTCTTGCGAACCCGGCCAATGCGACGGAGGAACGAGTTGGAATCATCCTCGCGCATGACGAACACTTCGTCTTCAATAGCATCCGCTTCAAGCTCGATCTGGCGAATAACAGGTCCGAAGGAATCAACAATGTCGTCACTGTGGACAATTAACATGACTCTCCAAAAACGTATTCACAGATAAACAAACTTACATCAAAGCATAGCAAATCCAGTCGCTGCTGAGAGAGACATAATCCTTGAGAGCAGTTATTCGCTTGCGAACCTGAGCCGCGTGGGAGTTAGGCTCAAAGCTGAAGCTCAGGGTGCCCTCACGGAACACGATCACATAGGTGTTGAAAGGCTCATACTCAATGCCGTCAGGCTCCTGAACAACTGAGAAGGAACGGAAACAGGCAAAGTAATACGACGGGAAGAGTTCAATCTTCTCGCGAGCTTCCTGAGTGATGATATCTTCAATTGTCAGAGGATGGATACCAAAAGCCTTGCAAATACTCTGGACCTCCTCCTTGGAAGCCGCATTGACGTTGAGCCACCAGACACCATCTTCGTCTTCATCAGGAAGCTCAAAGAGGCCTCTAAGGTCTTCTCCTGGGAGAACCAGATCACCAAAATCGGCTGCGTGGATAGTTGACTCCCATGCCGAGGAGAAGAAACTGAACCGGTTGGGGTCGACAGGCGCAGGCGGCTTTTCACCAATTGACCCCTCGGCATGAGCCTGCGCTGTCTGGTTCGTCTTCTCACGGGTCATCGAGTCATCCGAGACAGGTTCCAGGATATCGCCATCAACAGTGACCATCCGCTGAAGGCGCGATTCATTCTGCTGAGTTCGCATATCCTCAAAGCTCTGCTTCTCGGCAGCAACAGCGTTGCGCTCTGCCGCTCGCTCTGCCGCGCGTTCGGCTGCCTGCTCATTGATGAAGTTCTCAAGGTAGTCGAAGTCAATATACAGGTGGTCCTTGTGATAGCTCTCCTTGACAGGGAAGCAAACATCCTCCTCTGCAGTCGTGTTGGTTGAGAGGCTATCAGCATCATTGTCGATGGTGCGGGGCTTGCTTCGGTAGCTGCGCTTGCTCGAGATAGACATGGCTCGACTGGCTACATCTTCGATATCAGGCTTGTTGGGCTCCGAGAACGACATGTCCCGCTCTCGACGGCGAGCCTGGGCAAACGCCTTGACCGAGTTAGGCGGCGAGACAGATCGATCCGTGGAATCCACAGTAGGTCGGCGACTACGACGAGCAGTGGGGGAAAGATCACCGACTTCTTCATCGATAATGGCCTCCTCGAAATCGCGAACTACAATCGCAGGAGGGGCGGGGGGCTCAGGTTCGAGCTGTCGGGCACCATACAGGCTGTCGAAAGTGCCACGGCGAGGACGCTCGACTCTGGTTGAACCCGACTGGTGGCGGTGGTCATCGAGCTCCGGGACTGGAGTATCGTACCCAGACTGGGCAGCGGATCCTTCGTGGTCTGACATTTTTGCTTTTGGCTAGGTTTGTAGCTTAATATTGGGTATATTGACTCTGACAGTGACCGTGTAGAGTAGATGGGTATGTCTCGAGGGGGGTGGAAGGTGTATTACGGACTCGGTATTATAGTCCCATCGCTTGTTGTTGTTCCAATCAGTGTCGTCTGATATAGGCGGTTATAGACGTTGCACCCGGCGCGGCATGGGCGCGCCGAGTCGGAGTTTGTTCAAAATTGAGCTCTGCTCGGCGGTTGTCGCCAATGGCTGCTGGTTGTTGAAGATTAAATATGTACTGGCGGAAGACGAATAACGGGTAATGCTATCTAAAGACCAGTTACGGGGGCTTCTTGTTTACTCCGCTGTAGACCCAGAAGCTGGGACCGAAGAGCGAAGGGAGGGAAACGTTTGAGAAGGCGAGTTGAGCCAACTTGAAAGCTTGTATGGGATAATGGCGAGACGCCGATACTGGATGATGGTGTAGATGAAGCGGCTGCTCGTTGGTGCCAACAGTATTGAAGGCAATTGAGATAGAAGGCGGTTGAGATTCGATAAAGGAAGCTTCGCGATAAAGTACTCGGTTGGTGCAAGTGGATTTCGATCTCAGGAGTTGAGTCAGGCTGATTTATTTGTAGTAACCAGAATTTGTTTTGGGCCTTGGCAGGGAATAAAGGCAGGGAGACGATGTCAGGGCCTATCGTATGAGGGAACTAAGGTCAAGGGCCAATTTCGATACTGGCACGGTTAACCAGACGAGAAAATTTCTCGTTACTGGACAGAACAAAGACCCGATTAATAGTGCACGGGCAAAACAAACATAAGTAAGTAACAAAAACAAGTAATGTTGGGCACAAAAGGAGGTGTAAGTGTCGAGAGCGACTATGTCAGGGTGAAGTTGGGTTTAAGAGGAGTTGAGGAACTAATATACCACAAGTGGGAACCGAAGGGCTAGGAAGAAAAAAAATTGTCTCTGGTGGTATCAAGTGTCGGGTACCGAATCGCCGTGTGCTATCACAAGCAAAAAATAGGTCACCCAGTTTGGCCCGTTGGTTCTTACAGGCCAGACAAGACGGGTAGAGGCCGCCACTTTTCCTGTCTTGGGGCACTTGCCTGCAGCATGAGCTTGGTCTGGGCCATCGGTGTCCGTGTCCGTGTTAGATATCAGGCTTGTCCTTGGTCAGGCCTAGTTTAGAACCTAGAGGAACTCCCTGTTGTGCCTGTCCGGCTCTGAGAGCCGATTCGCCACTACCGGGCGGTGT
This sequence comes from Fusarium nisikadoi, assembly GCA_013623555.1. Taxonomy (NCBI): domain Eukaryota; kingdom Fungi; phylum Ascomycota; class Sordariomycetes; order Hypocreales; family Nectriaceae; genus Fusarium; species Fusarium nisikadoi. Next base: position 22,530 of record JABFFB010000398.1, on the reverse strand, counting down.
AGGGTAAGTTATCAGGAACCTCGACCATCTCAGCTGATTGACTCGCAGAATGACTGATTCCCCGGAGCATCACTGCATTAATCCCAGTAGCTAACTGTAAGCATTGTCCTTTGCTTGAGGACTAAACACACTCAGAAGATCAGGTCACAATTCGATCATCAGGATATTTTTACTCACGGTCACGGCATCTCGATCCTAATTCGCTCAGACATCGAATCTTCTCCCATCTGCAAAAGCTTATTTACCGAAAGCGGACTAGTGTGTGAGACTCCTAACAGCCAGGTGTCGAGACCAATTCCGAACTTGACACTATTGGCGATCGCATTCACATTGATCTCAATCCGACGGAACAACATCTCCAGACACAGTACAAACACACGACGAATACTCTCACCCGATTATCATCTATTATGGCTGAACAAGCTCTTGACCAGATCCGAGACGTCTTTGATGGCCAAATCGTACATGATCCCGCGCGTCGATTTACCTGATCAACAGCTGACTGAAGCTCCACTGTAGGACTTTGAAGGACAGAAGCTTGCTGAGCTCCTTGCTACAGTTCTCCTTGTCATTTCCGGTGTACGTCTTCCCCCTCTTCAAGCTAGCTATGCCTGGTAACTCGCCGGATTGTTTGGCTGATGATTATAACTAGCTGATCTCCTTCGTTGTTGGCTACATCCTCCAAGATATCAAGCTCGCGGTCTACCTAGGTCTAGGAGGCACGGCGTTAACCTTCCTCGTCGTGGTGCCGGCCTGGCCCTTTTACAACAAACATCCTGTCAAGTGGCTTCCAGCGGGGTACGCATACGATCTTGCAAGCAAAGGAAATCAATAGATTGTATGGCGTGCATTGGGCCTCGCTGCGTCATGATCTCTACAGCCTATCGAAGCTGATTATGACACCTCAATAATACTGTCTCCTTGCAGATACTTTGTTCTTTTCTTCATAACCCATGATATCCGGATACGAGGACCGCATTCTCTTTATCGACCGTACTTCTGGAACTCCCAGTCCCTGTTGTCCAAAGGACAAACAGATCGAGCTTTAAGCCATCTCGAAATACAGTGAAAGTGGAACGCATGCTGTGTCTCTGTTAGCCGAATCACATGAAAACAAAGGGTGCGTAGCAGTCTTACGTTGCATATCCCCCAGGCCACGGTGCACTCTTCGCTTGTCGCAGATGCTTGGTTTGCCTGACATTCGATGCCTAATGGTTTGTGAGCACTTTGTGATATAATCCAATAAGAATCCGAGTAGACGTACATAGATCCATGATGTGGTTTCGGCAAATGGCACAGTTGTCAACGACGATGTCCCAGGCCCAAAGAGCTACCGCATTCCACTGTTCGTTTCCGGTCAGCATAACTGAGGGAGGCTCCACGACTGGAAAGTCTGTACCTTCTTGACCTCAAATTTCTTCTTTCCCTCGACACTCTTGCTGCCGGAGCCCTCGCCCTTCTTAGCGACGGGCGCATCGCTCATCTCGACGTCGGCCATGTTTCGCGCGCTGTGCTGGTCGACCTGCAATACCACGCTATGGTCGGTTTCGTTGAATGGTACCAAGTTACACTGGTTGGCTAGAAGCAGTCAGAATTATTCATATGTCGGTAATCTTTACGGACGGGGAATGGGACATGTAGCGCGCAGTTTCGGTTTGAACGTGAGGAAACGTACGGATATCGGTTGCTCGATAGATCAATAGCTCTAGAGTTGTGAATGCTAGTAATTGTCAGCAATGAGAGGAGGATGAATAAACAACTTCGGGCACGGTTTGCTTTTATAAAGAAAATGTACCTTGATGGCACAGTTGCGAAGAAGACAAGGGGGCTCACAGTGAATTTGGTTCTGAGCAAGTGATGATGCGGCTCTGAACCTCTGCTCTAAAGGCTTCGGATGCCGCAGAGCTCCTCTAGGTAGGCGGACAGGTGAACAGGCAGCTGGAGGAGTTCAAGCCTTAGGTCACCTCACCTAATTCAGGCTGCGTCCGGCGGGAGAGTGGCGGGGCGGGGTCGATCACAGAGGCCCTATCGCTTATCAGTCGTGACGAGACTTTCGCTAGAAACGAAACATAGTCTCACAAATGATACTTTGTATTGAACGGCCTTAAGTCTTGTATCAGGTACTCTATCTTAAAAATGGGTTAAAACCCTTTTTTTTTTCTTTTCGAATATATGACTCAAATAATAATAGAGTTCTCTTGCTCGAAAAACAAGGCTGTGAGATGCGACATCTGATACGCTTCAGGCGCTGAACCTAGAGGCTGACCCACTCTTTGTGCTGGCAATGCTTAGAATCCGCCCGCGTCATTGCTTGGACCGGGCTCGCACTGCGCTTGACCTGACGGGACTGACCTGACTCTTATTAACCCAGACGCTTCCGCCCTTCACTTCTTTTGTTGTTCCCCTCATTACTTGATCTTGAATCATCCACATCACGCTTTCTCCTACAGCACAGCCATGGTCAGATTAGTCGACTCTCTCTTCACCAGAATAGTAGTTGCTTTATGCTCAATCGTAACACCTGCCTCGATTTTATATTCTCTTTCATACACCCCACCACCATCTTAATCCGGCCCGATCTTTTGGAGTCCTCTTTGGCGCTGTCGCATAGCCAGAATACCAACGAACGAATCAATCAATCAATCAATCAACCAACTGCCCGCTAAATAACTACGGGATATCGCATATTCGACTCGATTGCTGTCTAGTCTCAGTCTCAGTCTCAGTCTCACCCGACTCTCATCCTGTGTTTTCCCTTTTGTTTCATCGATTCAACCTGTCACCACAGACGAAATGAGTGAGACCCCTTCTCAGCCTACAACCACTCCCGCCCGCCGTCGTAACGGTCGCGGCAATGGCCGTCCTGCTGCTCAGAAGGCTTATGCCTCCGAGAATGACGTCGCCTCAATTGATCCCGCACGTTACGATCGCGCTCCACGAACTCCTCAGAAGGGAGCTGGTACCGATTCTCCTCATGCGCAGCTGAGCCATACCAATACGAAACAGCGACCTAGGAATGCAAACAATAATAACAACAACAACAACAAACAACGTGGGAAGAATGGTCCTCACTCACCCGAGTCTGCTCGACCTGGCCGTCACACTCCACCGCATCAATCTTCATCCATGAAGTCGGTTTCTGCCTTTGCCGGAGCCACTTTCCATGCATCTCCTGCGCCATCTGCCTTGCCTCTTCCCAGTTTTGTCTCTCGTTCGGTGACCGACTCGCCTAGCGTCAGCAAGACATCTCGAGACATTCTACAAGAACCCTCGCCACCTACCGACACCGAAGCGCCAACTCCTTTGCGCCAGAGTGCATCGGGTGTCCAGGAATCTCCGCTCGATTTCATGTTTCGCGCCCACCGTCAAGAGAAGGAACGCCAACGCAGCGAAAGCACCAGCAGCTTTCGCCCTTCAGGCCTCGTCACTGAATCACCCTCTGCCCAGTCTCCCTTTGGGCCTGGTAGTATCCCAAAGCCGGCAACTCTCCCTCAGACAGCCCGCACACAAACCCGCTTCCAGTCTGGTGGCATCGACAGTGTTGAGCTGGACGGCACTCCAGGCCGTCCCATGGGGCCGGCGTTCTCGACACCTTATCAAGAGCGCATTAAGGCTGCTCGCTCTAACTCTGCTCGATCTCCTGCTGATCTATCCGCCAACCAGCCGAAACACAACGCTGTACCTGAAGATCCTACTGAGGCCCTAAAGAAATTCCTATTTATCGGAAGCGGAACAAATGTCTCTCAATCTGCCCCTACTGGATTTGCACCTGCGCCTGCACCCGCACCCCCTGCTCAACACTACAACTATGCTAGGAGTGGTCCTAATGTCCCGGCTCCTTGCGATGGCCGCTCAAACAACCTCCAAGCTATGGAAAACGATCTTCGACGTATTCTCAAGCTGGACTTGAGCACTGGATCGCCAGGAGCGGACCAGCGTTTGTTCTCATAAGACTTGATGTCATGGAATGATTATTCGTTCGGCGTTTTTACTGCACCTCTTCTGCATAGCTTTTTAACTGCCATCAATTCCCAGACGGCATCAACGGAACGTGATATTTGGCGGGACGGTTTTCATTGTCTAGGGGTTAAGGTATAGCGGCATTGTGTCTAAGTTTTGGCGTTATCAGAGCGAGGATTGAAGATATATTGAACGGACGAATGGTCTTACAACAGATGTTCGGATCATAGCTTGACGTATACAGTCGAATCAAACAGAGGCACCTCTGATCTAGAGACAGATTGATCTCGCCGTATCTATGGCGCCTGTATCAAAATGGAACAGCCTCGATCGAATGGGGTTTGGCCAAGGAGAAGAGAGAATTCCCTCCTGTTTCTTTGGAACGTATATCATACGCGAGATTAGACTTAAATACAATTCTGAGCGTTGGTTCAACTTTGTTGATTCAACGTATCAATTGATTCGTGATGTTGGAAGAGTGAACTACCTACTAGTAGACATATCCTGAGGAATAGATACGATCACATTGTGTAAGTAGGTAGGCCAAACCAGCCTCAAGGAACTGAGACGGATCGACGTAGTAAGGTCAAGCTTTCATACGATTCGCTATTCCCTATTTCTTGCTGTTCACCGATCCATGACTGGGACGTTGACCTGGGATATAGATACTAACTACTAACTACCTTAAGATTGCTAACTCCCGTCATTACAGTGAGGAACTGAATGCCTTCAAAGTTTGCGGTGCGGCTTGCTTCGGGGTAGCGGTCATTCCAAAGATCCGCTCCTGCCCCGCCATTCATCCCACGCTTGCAGGCTTGCCCGCACTCATGGAGGAGTGGAAGGTGCCAGGGCGGGTACGTACCTACTTGATTGACACCAACCTAAGGTACACTTCCCTGCTCTCGTGACGAGAAACTCATCGACCTTTGATTTCATAGCTCGATTCTCTGCAACTGAGGATAGCCCCATCAGTGTCGTTTCTTTTTGTTCGTGGGTGGTTGTATTTGCGGCATTTCCTCCCTGTGCAGCATCAGTTCATCTTGTACTATCAAGGTAAGTGAGCCAAACCAACAAAAGATCGTCCAAAGCATGCAACTTATCTGGGTCATGACTCCATCCCCAAGCCCCTCATTAGCTGTCCTCCTCATAATTACGCTTCCCCGTGATACTCAACCCTCACTCTTGTGTGAATGTTTCCAGCCTCTGTCGAATTGTCATTCTGAGTTCTAAGATCGCTCTTATCATATCTCATCAACCTCTCAAAGATCAAGATATATCTTGTCACTGAACCCCTGCTGACTCTTATCTGTGAAGACCTTGAGTTCTGAGCTCCCAGTTCGCTCTATTGCTTCTCTTCGAGCCTTGAGTGTATTTATCCCCATTCGAGGTCTCTTGTTGCCTGCGTCTGATTGTCAATGCTTTTCCAGACTGCAGCTTCACTCCTACGTTCAGCTCCACGACGATTAGCCGCAGCTTCACGCCTATCCTCTCGCCGTTGGATCTCATCTGAAACAATGACCAAGCTTGATACTACCTCCAGGCTCACCCGCCTGAGGGGCTTGATGAAGGAGCGCAATGTTCATATTTACAGTGAGATTTCATGATCTACACCTGCTATTCACTACTGCATTACTAACAATGGCTTGTAGTTGTCCCTTCTGAGGATAGTCACTCGTCTGAATATATCGCAGATTGTGATGCCAGACGTGCTTATATCTCTGGGTTCACTGGTTCTGCTGGATGTGCTGTTGTCACACTCGAGTCTGCTGCTCTTGCTACTGACGGTCGTTACTTCAACCAGGCCACATCTCAACTCGATAACAACTGGACACTTCTCAAACAAGGTCTCCAAGACGTTCCTACATGGCAAGACTGGTCTGCCGAGCAGTCTTCTGGTGGAAAGAATGTTGGCGTTGACCCAACACTCATCTCTGGTTCAACTGCCAAGAACCTCGCCGAGAAAATCCGAAAGAATGGCGGAGCTGAGCTTGTACCTGTTGATGGAAACCTTGTCGATCTGGTATGGGGAGATGAGCGTCCTTCTCGTCCCTCGGAACAAGTTATCATCCAGCCTGACGAGCTTGCAGGAGAGTCTGTCCTGAACAAGCTCACCAAGGTCCGTCAGGAGCTGGAAAAGAAGCACTCCCCTGGTTTCCTAGTGTCCATGCTGGATGAGATCGCCTGGCTGTTCAATTTGCGCGGTAACGATATCCCTTACAACCCCGTCTTCTTCGCGTATGCTACTGTTACCCCTGATGCTGCTAAGCTTTACATCGATGAAGCCAAGCTGGACGACAAGTGTCGCTCGCACCTCACCTCGAACAAAGTCGACATCAAGCCATACGAATCTATCTTCGACGATGCCCAGGCACTTCACGCCGCGCATGCTGAAAAGAGCAAGTCCGGCGACAAGGTTCCTACTGGCAACTTTCTCATCTCCAACAAAGGCTCATGGGCACTTAAGCGTGCTCTGGGAGGAGACTCTTCGGTCGATGAAATCAGAAGTCTTATTGGCGATGCCAAGGCCATCAAGACTGAGGCTGAACTCAAGGGTATGAGGGATTGTCATGTGAGAGATGGCGCTGCACTCATCCAGTATTTTGCTTGGCTTGAGGACCAGCTTGTAAACAAGAAGGTTACACTTGACGAAGTGCAAGCGGCCGACAAACTTGAAGAGCTTCGAAAAGAAAAGAGGGACTTTGTCGGCCTCTCATTCCCCACCATCTCCTCCACCGGTGCAAAGTAAGTTCGATTCAAAGCGACATGAGAGATTCATGATACTTGACCATTAAGCGTTGTCAGCTTTCACTGACCATCAAATGCAGCGCTGCAATCATTCACTACGGCCCTGAGCGTGGCAACTGTGCCACTATCGACCCTGAAGCTATCTACCTTTGTGATTCAGGAGCACAATACCACGATGGTACCACGGACACCACTCGCACCCTACACTTTGGAAAGCCTACAGATGCCGAGAGGGAGGCGTACACTTTGGTTTTGAAAGGTCACATCTCTCTGGATCAAGCCATTTTCCCCAAGGGAACCACAGGCTTTGCACTCGATAGTCTGGCAAGACAACATCTTTGGGTATGTTATTAACAACAACTTGGGAAGTGTGACCTCTAACAAAGACTATAGAAAAACGGGTTGGACTACAGGCATGGTACCGGACACGGAGTTGGTTCATTCCTGAATGTCCATGAAGGACCCATTGGTATTGGCACTCGTGTCCAATATGCTGAAGTAGCACTGGCTCCAGGAAATGTGCTGTCAAACGAGCCCGGCTATTACGAAGATGGGAAGTACGGCATCCGAATAGAAAACATGGTTCTCGTCAAGGAGGTCAAAGCCAAGCACTCCTTTGGTGACAAGCCGTTCTTGGGCTTCGAGTACGTGACGCTTGTGCCGTACTGCCGGAACCTGATCGACACAACGCTACTCACGTCTGAAGAGAAAGAGTGGCTTAACATTTACAACGCGAAGGTTCTGGAGAAGACGCAAGAATATTTCGAGGGAGACAATGTGACATTGGCCTGGCTCAAGAGGGAGACACAGCACATTGAGTGAAGTAACGGAACCGGCCAGAGCAACACTATAGACGTACGAAGGTAGCTAGGATGAATGTTACAAGAAACGATGCAGTGAACAATGGCCTTTCCTTGCTCTTGTTCCATACAGAGCTATTCTTCAAGAGCTTCTCGATACCAAGAGTCCGAGGAATATCCAAACCCCAGCGAGATGCGACCTGAATGTGTCAGACGTCATTGAGTGAGCCTATTGGTAGAGGATGACCTACATGGATGGATAAGGCAATTAATCCAGTGAGAAGTGCAAGGGTACGGGAAAAGAGGGCTACCACAACGCCGATTCCAAATCCTTGAGACAGACTGTGAGCTTAGATTCATGACACAAGGTAAGGATGACCAACCAGCAACACTTCCACTAGAAAGCTGACGAACCGTGTCAGGCGAAACATCTAGAGGACGTCGGCGTGGAGGAGGCCCTGTAGCAAGTGTCGGGGCATCGCAACGGATGACGGGTCGAGTTGCAATGAAAGCTCCTACGCAAGTCGCGGGGGCAATGCCTCGGCTCATGGCCCGGAAGGCCACTCGAGAGTTGAAGGCTCGATACATGTTTATGGAAATATCTCGTTCTGGGAATGATAGAGCCAATTGGTCATATGCAATTGGGAGAGGAAAGTTTTAAGTGTAGGTCGAGAGCCAGAGGGAGCTCGTGTCTGAATGGCTTATTACGTCAGTGACAGTCTAACAGTCATGAGCTCTCAGCCAATGACTGATCAGCGTGGGGAGAACAAAGAATCTCCAGCTCCCGTGGACATGGCACAAAGAGTTGATGGTACCTCAGTAACAAATTTGAAGATGACAATTGATTGACCGCAAGTATTACATTTACAGAAAAGGGCTCTTTCTGCCAGCTTCGGACATCGAAGCCAATGACACCCTCAAAGTAGTAGGAAGGAAGAAAGCAAAGCAAAGTAAATCAGCCAACACAAAAGGCCAGCAGGTATATCTCGAAGCGCCCCGACGCCATCCATAATCCCAAAACCAAAGTCTCGTGAGTAACCATCCAGATCCTTGACTCTTTTTTTCATTTGTCTTTCACATGTTTTCCCCCGTAAATCCGTTCTCTAACCCAGTCCACCCCAGATACCGCGTATCCTCCTTGCTAGTTGAATATCCTTCTGCATGATTGTGACACGCTTGGCGTGGATTGCGCATAGGTTGGTGTCTTCGAACAAATGTACCATGTAGGCTTCAGCAGCTTCTTGCAGTGCCATGATAGCTTGGCTCTGCCAGCGCAATCCTTCGTCTCGTGGGCGCATCGTCAAAGCGATTTCTCGAACCTGTCGACCTAGTGTTAGTTTCCAGCTGAGTGAAGTCTAAGGCGTCGGGCAACTGACAAGGCGCGCAAATGGGAGCTTTCGGAGGAGCAGTTTCGTGCCACTTTGGTAATGTCGAATTTCGCGAAGAGCGACTGTGCCGGGACGGTATCGACGCTTTGCGCGAACGGGAACAGGATCGCCAGCTAATGACATTGTAAGTAAAAGAAGCTACTAGGACAAGTCTGAGTTTTTGGGAATTCATACCTTGAACGTCACTCGGCCGCGACTTGCCCGCGACGGAAGCTTTAGATTTCCTGGGAGGCATTGAAAGGAGCGTGAAGAAAGAACAAAGAGTGGGTGCTGTGAATTAGCGAGAAGAGGTTTACAGCAAAGACAGAAACATGCGGAAAAGGGATGAAGCAAATGTCTTGCACAAAACGCTCGAGTTGGATCAATACAATTCTCGTTAAAAGGAGGTTGTAGGAGAGAAGCGAGTGTGTTGGTGGTGGAATCGCAAGGTGGGAACGACCACCGCGATTATGGAGAGCGTGTGAGCGCGCCTTCCCCCAGCCCCGCGATTTTATTTAATTGATTTCCAGCCACTCTGTCGCGAACCTGATGCACCGCCACTTATCCGCACCGCCACATGGCGCATGAGGTGGTCAAGCGAGGTACGTACCTATTCCCGGACGGAATGGTGGGGGTCCTGGACACACCTAAGTTACCGGTACCCGTCAGGTCTCTCAACGTGGCTCGTCCTATTCCGTCATCTTTCAGTTCAACAACAACTTTACATGCCTAGAATTTTACAGCATCTGACGCATTTCTCTTGATAAGAGTCGTTGGTGTTGCCTGACTCTACTCCTTCCATTTATGAAATAAATCCATTACTCGACTGCCTTGTTCATATATACCTACTTAGCCAAACTCCGATCATCGCTTGGCTGTTCCCACTCAGCTACAGCATCGCCGAAAGGAAGATATTCCTATCAACATAGCACTGCGCAAAAACCTCGCCGATGGATCAAGTCATGGATGGCGGCCGACTGCCTCTTGAACAGTGGTTCTGGGAGATGCCAACATGCACTCGTTGGTGGACAACCGCTACCATTCTGACTAGTGCCCTGGTTCAATGCCAGATGGTCACTCCTTTCCAACTATTCTACAGCTTTCGCGCGGTATTCGTGAAGTCACAGGTTCGTATTCTTCCAGACTAATCATCCGTCTGTTTTGGCGATAAACCATTTGAGATGCGAACGCTTATGCTGACATTGCACCCTCTTACAGTACTGGCGACTCTTGACAACGTTTCTCTACTTTGGCCCCTTCTCGCTCGATCTGCTCTTCCACGTCTACTTCCTTCAACGATATGCTCGCCTTCTAGAGGAGTCATCGGGTCGATCGCCTGCCCATTTCTCGTGGCTACTACTTTATTCAATGGCCTCCTTGATCGCTCTGTCGCCCCTTGTTTCCATGCCATTCCTCGGTCACCCGCTCTCGTCGACGCTGGTCTATATATGGTCCCGACGTAACCCAGAGACTAGACTGAGCTTCCTCGGCTTACTTGTGTTCACCGCGCCTTATTTGCCCTGGGTTTTGATGGGGTTCAGCCTTGTACTGCACGGCACTATTCCCAAGGATGAGATCATGGGTGTCGTTATTGGACATGTTTGGTATTTCTTTTCGGACGTTTACCCTCCTCTGCACAACGGCTCTCGCCCCCTGGACCCTCCCAACTGGTGGAGGCGTCTGTTTGAGGCTCGACCTCGAGTTGATGCGGATGATAGTACAAACGACATCATGGTTGCCGGGGCTCGAGAAGCTGCGCCCCGAGAGCTTTAAAGGATCAAGGGCAGAGAAGGAGAAACGTTTCGGCAAGAAACGATGGAGCCATTATGCTCAATATTTGCTATGAATTGGCGTTCAGGATTGGTATGTTTTGGAAGCATGGCACCGGACAGATGTATTGCCGACAGCGTTGATTTACCATGGCGTTACTAGATTGGAATGAACAATAGCCCTTGAGCATCCTGTAAAACTGGTGGTCATTTGTGGTTTACATAGGCATCATGATGCTGTCTCATGATATGATAGTAAATTTGTAGTGGACGCAAGCGCTAGTAGCATCCGTCCAATATAGTTCGAGTGGACACCAAATAAACCACAAGTCCTACATAACCTATGGGTTGATTTACGAGCTGGTCCATTGAGGGCTCGGCCTTTGAAGGCGTGTCTCTGTGATGTCAGCACAGCAGGGACTCTGGACCCTTCCCCTTTACGTTTTGGTGTAGCGCTGATGCGCTGACGTCGCTAGCCTTCGCCGGACATTCCATGGTTGACCCCGCCATGGAACCAGGGACGCTGTAAAACGTACATAAACAGCTTGGGACCCCGGCCATTTCAAAGCTTCAAAAAGAGCCTCCACCTGCTGACCATTTTACTGTACTTCTCTCTCACTGAGTACTAACCTAGTCTCTATATCCGTGGCCTGAATTAATAACCATGCGAGCTTACTTTTACGACGGCCTTCCTGTGAGTACCCTATGACCTATATTTTGCTGCACGATCCAACTAACAAAATATTACAGGGCGACCAGCGCCTCCCTCACAACTCGGGCATGCCCGTCAGTGTTGACGATCTCATGAACATCGGTGTCTACTACTACCATCTCCCTGAGCTCGAGTCGGTCGACAACCTTGCCAAGGAGCGCGGCTACAAGAACCGCGACGAGATCACCGTCTCTCCCCAAGCCATGGGTGACGTCTACGAAACCAAGGTCAAGTCCTTCTTCGCCGAGCACTTGCACGAGGACGAGGAGATTCGATACATTCGCGGTGGCCGTGGATACTTTGACGTCCGAAGCAAGGATGACGACTGGGTGCGCGTGTTGCTCGAGAAGGATGACCTTCTTATTCTACCTCCTGGCATTTACCACCGCTTCACCACTGATGAGAGCAACGTAAGTCAACAGACATGCTCTACTGCAAGCCAAAGAAGACTGACCATCACAGTATGTCCAGGCCATGAGACTGTTCAAGGAGGACCCCAAGTGGACGCCTCTGAACCGAGGCCCCGATGTCGACAAGAACGAGCACCGACAGGAATACGTGAAGCAGTTCCTGGACGAGCCCAACCAGTAAGAGGCCCACGTGGGAGTCAAGCCAGCATTTGAGGGTGCTAAGTACCAGGAGAACGACCGAATTACCAGTCCAACTGAAGAGCCGCCAAACATGAACATTGCCGCCGGTTGAAGCTGAGGTTGACGTGATCTGAGAGCTATTTTACGTCATTTTGCATGGGTCTGTTGCAGACCACAAACATACGACTTGTGGGCGGTTTTGCGAGATCTCAACTGAAAACAAGTCAGTCGCAAATCGGCGGCAGTCTGAGCAAGTCGATTGTCAATCATTCACATGTGATATTTTACCTTCTATTTCTGAGGGGATGAGTTGAGTTAGCGGGAGTTTGGAGGAATCCGGTTCCTTAAAGCATACAAATACATCATATCTAATAATCATCTTTGTTCCAAACTGAAGCCTTCACTGAAATGCTAAGAAGCTCCTACAACATTTGCAGGGTCGCAAACGGTTTACGAGTGAGCGAATCATCGGTCAGCAGAGAATACCGCTCATGGTATTGGCTCCAGCGTATTTCATGGATCGCTGCGGGGCGTATAAGTGGGAGTATCTTGTAGTACCGAAGGTAGTCTAGGTACTAACCTGTTAGAACATGCGGCCAAGGCACAGTCCCTAGATGTCCCTTGACGAATCAAAACATGAACTGCCTTGAAATCAAGTTTGAGGGCATCTAGAACGCTCTCAAGATACTTTGAGCGACCTAGACCAGGTAAGCTTTGATGCTACGAAAGCATGAACTAGACTAGACGTCCAAGGCATAATCTAGATGGGTTCATTCTCCAAGAGCATAATTTACAATTCAAAATCAAGATCATTGCTTTCCTCGGATACTTCTAATCATGCTTTACTTCTCAGATTGGGTTCAAGGCGAGATGAGATGTTCAGTCAACATCTAGAGTTTGTCCATAGAAAACAGAGGCATGCATTGTGATGAGCACTGATACGTACAGTTTTGAACCCCCCGCCGGAGCATAACACGAGACCCTGGAGTTTTATGGTTTACAGCTCTCAAAGTAAGGTAAGTAAACCTTTTCTTCAATTCAACCAAAAACAACAACAAACCTCAATAACGGTAATCTACAGCTCAATTGCGGATAGGTACCAAGACTCAACGCAAACGATGGATGCACGAACAGAAGTCTCGGATGCTACTGAGGCATCATCAAGGCCGCGAATAGCGCAGCTTCCTGCGAGCTGTGATCCTCCACAGCCCAACACCCCAGTGAAGCAGTTAGTCTGGGTGGTAAGATTCACAGCACAGCACAGCACAGCGCTCTCTCATTCGTTCGATATGCTCACCGTTGGATGTACAGATCTTTGGGGGTACGGGCCAGATGGGCCACTCCCTTGTCAAATGTGCACTTTCACACGGAGATTTGGTAACGTCGGTTGGTCGCGTATTCGAGACAAGTCTAACAGACATGGAGAATATCCATGAGAACTGTCTCGGCGCGTTGTGCGACGTCCGCGCTCGCGAATCTGTGAACCGCGTCATCGAGCGTACGCTCCAGCGCTTTGGCCGTATCGATATTGTCGTCAATTGCTCTGGCTACGGTGTCATAGGCGCCTGCGAGGACCAGGACGAGCATGACATACGCAACCAGTTCGAGACCAACTTCATGGGCACGCTTCACATCATCCACGCCACACTGCCCTACTTCCGCAGGCAGAATGCGGGCCGCTATCTCATTTTCAGCTCAACGTCTGGCGCTCTAGGCGTCCCTGGCCTGGGTCCTTACTGCGCGACCAAGTATGCGGTGGAGGGCCTAATTGAGGCCATGCTCTATGAGACGGATGCGTTCAACATCAAAGCTACACTCATCGAGCCAGGCCACGTGAGGCCCGAAGAGCCAGAGGTGCAAGATACGTCGCTTCCAACCTCCTGGGGTCATTTTCTCGTGAAGCCGCCGAGCGAGACATATGGGCATCCAACATCACCAGCACTACATGCACGAAGGATTGTTCAGTGGCTCGGTGACAAGTATCGACCCACGAGCGCTATCAAATGCGCTGAGCTCGTCTGGCAACTCGGACACTGCTCGTATCCACCGCTACGGTTATTGTTGGGAAGCTATGCGATCGAGAGCATTCGCGATCGCATGCGGTCTGTGACAGAAGAGCTAGAGGATTGGAAGCATCTCAACTTTCCTGCCGGACCAGACGATGACAGAGAAGTTGGAGAGGACACATCAGCAGCGGCGGCAGCACCTGAAACCAACGAGGCTGCTGCTTCTTGACATTTGAAATGAACATTGTCGTTACTAGGTAGTTATGGGTGCTGTCTGTGCTAAGAAAGGCACTTCTGAGGCGCAGGCGCAATTGGAATTCTCGTACCGGGTGGAGTGACTATTAAACGCTAATTCTATGATACAGTACAGCAAGAATTCTTTCGCGAGCTTACTACTTATTATTTCTGGACCCTGGATGAGATGCCGTGCGATCTATAAGGATCTGGGCCGAGAAAGGGCTGAATATTCCAGTCCCTTAACTACCTTAGTACTTAGGTACCTCCGTAGGCAGGGGTCGCTACTAGGTACCTACTCTCCAACTTATTTCATACCTACCTTATCCGTACAGCTCAACAACATACATAGAGTTTACCCCTGTCTGGATGACTCAGCCGGAACGTGCCCCAAATCCATGTCAAGTTTGCTCCACGTACCTCGTACTTTCTTTACAGGGCTCCTATTAGTTTAAGGGAGAAAAGATTCCAACGGAGGTAAAGGGCTGAACTCTTTGTCCAACGCGCTGTCATTTCCTCCTCTTGCACAATTCGCGCCCACGATACCACCTGAACGAAGCGGCCATCTACGAAAACGATCATACAGGCGCCTCGTTTCGATTCTCTACAGTTAGACCCGGTACTTCCGTCGCATCCCAGCGCTGATCTTGACGGGTTCACTCACGATCGTTTCGTTTCGTCGCTTCGCCCGCTGCCATGATGACCGATAAGAAGAACGAGGACTACGTTGTCCAGATGGGCAATGACAACTATGACAAGAATGAGAAGCCTTCTTTCCAGGCCCGATCACCGCCTCCCGCTGCATACCGCTCAAGTCCAGTCAATGGTCTCGAGCAGCTAGAAAAGAGCCCGCCCTTGTCTATCTTGGCGTATTGTTTGTCTTCGATCAGTATGACCGTTGTCAACAAGTATGTTGTGTCAGGCAGTTTCTGGAACCTCAACTTCTTCTACTTGACGGTTCAGGTAAGGAAATCTCCATGAGGAGGTATTGTACCGGGGTTTTTGACATCAGATTGCGTATAGGCTGTCGTGTGTATTGGTGCAATTACTCTGTGCAAGCAACTGGGCTTGATCAAGGTTCTTGCTCCCTTTGACTCTGATCGAGCAAGAAAATGTATGTTCTTCAGGTTTAAATCGCTTCTTTCAGTAACTAACCCCCCAAAAAAGGGTTCCCCATCTCTCTTCTCCTCGTTGGCATGATCTACACCAGCACAAAGTCGCTCCAGTTCCTCTCAGTCCCCGTTTATACGATCTTCAAGAACTTGACCATTATTGTCATTGCATACGGCGAGGTCCTTTGGTTCGGTGGCAGCGTTACACCTCTGGCCCTGCTCTCATTCGGTCTCATGGTACTGAGCTCGATCGTTGCAGCTTGGGCAGATATTCAGAGCGCCATCAACGGCGACTTTGGTAATACCGACTCGGCTGCCGCTGTCTCTACGCTCAACGCTGGCTATGCCTGGATGGGAATGAACGTTTTCTGCAGTGCTGCCTACGTGCTCGGCATGCGCAAGGTCATCAAGAAGATGAACTTCAAGGACTGGGACAGTAAGTCATGCAATGTCGGTGCGGGAGTCTTTCTGTTGCTAACCTGGTGCAGCCATGTACTACAACAACCTCCTCACGATCCCTGTCCTAGTTGTCTGTTCGCTTCTTTCAGAGGACTGGTCCGCCTACAATTTCTCTCGTAACTTCCCCGATGATACCCGAAACAAGATCATTATTGGCATGATCTACTCTGGCCTTGCCGCTATCTTCATCTCTTACTGCTCTGCATGGTGCATTCGCGTCACCTCCTCAACAACATATTCTATGGTTGGAGCCTTGAACAAGCTTCCTATTGCAATCAGCGGCCTTGTTTTCTTCTCAGCCCCAGTCACTTTCGGTAGTGTCTCTGCCATTTTCCTCGGCTTCATTAGCGGTTTGGTCTATGCCTGGTCCCGCGTGCGACAATCGATGTCCTCTGGAGGATCATTGCCTACTGTGCGGCCTACGATGAGCGCGAGCGCCAAGAGCAACCGCGATGCCAACTCTTAGATAATATCATACAAGGCTCAACTTTAGAAGTTACTGATAAACGCTTTGGTGATTACGACAGATAATAGACAATTTTGAAGAACTCAACCGTGTTTATTATTGGTACCGCCCTATCCTAAGGACCCCACGCTAAATGCAAACCATGCCTCGTTGCTAATCGCTTAGCAGATCTCTGAAAATCAATAGCCCAGCTATCATGTCACCAGGACCCACATGTGAAAGGGGTCCTTATGAGATACTGAAGCTCTCTAGGCTCTATAAAGCACCTTTTACCACCACGACTGCGGCTGCGGCTGCGGCTGACCATAACCCTGCGAGTAGCCATGTGCTGGTCGATGCAACGCTTGTGGCTGGTACTGTAGCTGTGGCTGGTACTGCAACTGTGGCTGCTGGTGCTGTGGCTGCTGGTGCTGGTGCTGGTGCTGGTGCTGTGGCTGCTGCTGATGTAGCTGCTGTGGCTGATACTGCAGTTGTGGTTGGTGCTGTGGCTGGTATTGCAGTTGTGGCTGGTGCTGCTGTTGTGCCTGTTGTTGGAGTGCCGGCTGCTGTGGGTGTGTGGGAAAGCCAATAGGGGCATACTGGTGATCCATGTTTGGCATGTAGCCGCCGGTCAAGTAGTTACCCTGCTGAATTTCCTCGACCGGGGCGCGGAAGTTCTGTCCTGACAGGAGCTCGGTTCGAGGGACGACGCCGCGGAGTCTGGGATCATCCGCAGGACTTGACAAAAGACCAGCCTTGACGTCTTCTACACGGTAGTAACTGACAAGGTGGTGAGGCACGCCTTGGTACGTGATGCTGATGGTCTTCTTGACCAGTCCTTGTTCCTTGAAGTCGTACGAGTCGACGAGTGAGCCGACCAGATGGCGCTCATCGTCACTGGGCACAGTGGTGGTATACTCATTACCGTGTTCCAGGCCTTGTGGGAAAGGGACAGAGTTTCGTGGTCGTGATTTCGTGATGCCTCCAGATTGTGTGGCCGATTTGCCGTTCCTTCCCCTGGCGCGCTTCTTCTCTCCAGGTGGGAAGGGCTTCTCAAGCTCCCGGTACAGCAGATAGTTACCAAGGATACGGCTGGGGCTCCAGGAGATGCTGTCAGTCCAGCGCTTGATTCCAGAAGCATGCTCTTCGTAGACAAAGATATTGCCGCTTTTGATGAGATCTTGACGCTCACGGTCATGTGGTCGACGGGGAACATGAAACAGTTTGCCAGAGAGGCATGCCTCAAAAATGATCAAGGCATCAGTGGTGTCCGCGACAAAACCGGAGAATGTTGGTTGAAGTGGCATGGTTCCAGACATCTTGGAAGGGATAGCCTTGAAGGCTAGAGGTAGATGGGGGAGAAAGGGGGAGATAGTGGAAGGGTAGAGTGAGTGCAAGTGTAAGTGATCTTAATCTTGGACTCGAAGTCAGTTTCGAGGAACTGGAGAAAATAATCTCTGTGACTTCGAGAGGTTGACTTTGGGAAAAGCTTCAAGTCAAAGACTGACGATGGCCTCCGTATTTATAGGAATTTAAGCCACTCTGTGTTGCTCCCAAAAATCCTCATGAAGCGAGCACTGTCTTTGAACAGCTCGCTGTGACAAATGAGGTGCGAGTATTTGTAAGGCTTGTTCGTGTCGTCAACTCAGCCACGTACGCTGATAGGTCCTTTTCTCTAATCGTGAGCGATACCGCACCGAACAATGGCGAAAGTTGGCTCTCGAACTCAACGACGAAACTGCACCAAATAGGGCGTCCAAATGGGTATCACGAGGGCCTTTATCGAAAGGCTATTTTCAAGCAAGAAAGTGTTCCAGTTGTGGCGGGCTGGCGGGCGTATAGGAGAGCGTGAGCTGTATCTTTATTTCACCATTGAGTTCTGCGTGAAGAATCTCTGAGAAAGTGAGGGCACGAAGCAATTGGTTCGAGTTGTGTGTGTATCTCGTTCAAGCGTTAGGTGACAATGATTGTAGAAGCCAGTTGGTGGAAGTAAACAATGGATGTTCAACAACAAGAAGAAGAAGCAAATTATAAAGAACAAGAGAATAATGTGGATGAAATGTGGTGAAGTGAAAGTTGAGGTGTAAGTGGATGGCTTGGATGTAATGTAGTTGAATGCAATGCAATGCACTTACCCAAGTAGGCAATCTACACTACAGGGCAGGCTAAAGGCTAGTTGCACTTGCGCTTCCATGGCATAGATGGATGGACTCCAGCTTTGATTTAGGAAAGAGCAGGTAGGTACCTAGTAATTCCCTGGGCTTGAATCTGGGGCCTGGCTGGCCTGGCTGGCCTGGCACTTGTTGGCTGGCTCCCGTCTGCGTCAACCACATCCTGGGTAGTGTCTGTATCCGGCCTTTCCCTCAGCTTAGATGCCGTTCCAAAAACCCACGCGTGTCATTGACATTACCATTGCCATCCATGTCGTTTGGACCTCCTAGGAAGGAGGAAGAGGGAAATGGAACTGCAAGCAGGTACCTAGGTAAGTACGGTACGGTACCCGCGGCCATCTCTCTCCAGGGATATTGGGGAAAGGTCGGGTCAGTCAGTACGGCAGTCCATACAGGTGGTATTGAGTTGGTAGGGCAGCAAAAAGATGTACGGCAAGGTATGATGAAGGTACGTACCCGCCCGCCGCCCGCCGGCCTGCCTCCTCACAGACTCCTCGTCCTGGATTCACCATTGGGCAGGTACTTCCGCTGACTTGATAGATACCCCAGCAAAGCCCCTTCATTGCGCTGTCGGAGCATGTGCCGAAGTACCTCAAGAGCCTACTTACCGTATCGTTACGTGCGTGTAGTGGTGTCTCACACCTGCTGTTGAGGTGGGTGGTGGCTTTCCGGATCTACTCTAGGTAGTTGCGGGCTGTTTGTATGCGGCCGAGAGACCGCGAGCAGTGTTGAGGTCAGGTAGGTAGGTACCTGCCATCACGTTGGTGTTCCCTCCAGGTCAGATCTGTGTCTCACTCTGGAAGAATTCTATCTCTATTTGAGCAAGGGCCTGGGCGAATCATTCTCTCAAGATGGTTTCTTCAATTCAAAAGAAGCTCTTCACTATCTGAATTCTAAGATTCAGATCTAGTTAGAGCTGTTCAGCCCTTCTCCAAATCGACGGGAAGCTTAATGCAATGAAAACCTACATCCCCATCCCCCGTCCCATCCCAGCTGGAACTACCTCACCTCGTCCCTGAAGGCTGTACCTCTCTCCTCATGAGAAGTGCTTTGGAGGTGGATCTGGTTTTGATAGAGACACATCCGAGAGACACGCCCCTCATCCCCTGCACCCCTCCTCCCTTCATCCTCCTTAATGCATCAGTGACGCACTATACCGTTCTCTCTTGAGAATACCTATGCCATCACAATGCCTCTAGTTATGATTTTCGTCTATCTCGATATGTATGTGGCATGTATGTGATGTGTCTGATTCGGCGCTGCAGAATAAATCCCCCCTCTCCAACAATGCCATTCTATTCTTTGTTATCATCATCTTGGGCTACATTCTACACCCATCATATGTGAACTCGTTTGAGCCGCCATGTCATTGGATGTTCTCCATCACTTTTCGTCTGTGCTGTTTTTGACACTCGTCAACCCCTCTTCTCTCTCTTGTTTCTTTTTGGATGATTTCTGTTATCCACATTGGAGAAAGAAAAAAGGGCCAAAGCACCACAGCCCCCATAAACCGACAACCATCACAGCTCACTCACATCCCTTCTGGGCTGAGCTTCACTCTCGAGTCCATTACAGTATCACTCTTGGGTCGGCTCTTCTGTTGTTCGAGGGTGTAAAACAAAGAATCCCTGACATGAATTCTGACTTATCCATTTCTCTTGGCTTGCGCTCCAATCTTGAACAAGTCTGTATCGAAATGAAATCACAGGAATATGCCGAAGTAGTAGAGGGATCAGTTAGTGTGGTTAGTTAGTCAGTTCGTGGTTTAGTTGATGATTCCAGATTTTCTCCTTCGCCCGTTAGATATGCAAATCTCGCTGGTGTTGGGTTGGCTTGGGCTTGGTGTTGGTGTGTGCCTGGCGGATCCCTGTATTCTGGCCTTTCTCGTCTCGTCCTAGGCGAGCTGTCTGGATGCCTGGGTCTGGTTGTCTTGCTCGCCTTGCCTTAGCTTGCCGTGCCTTATCCTGCCGCGCGTCAATTGAGTTACGGAGTCTGATGCGGATGGATATCATGGCGTATATTCCATGTAAAGTCATCTCATATCATGTCACCTCAACTGCCAGGCCATGGGTGCTGGTGTTTGATGCTCTGCTGTGCCTTATCGGCATTCAGACTAAACACCGCCTCCCGTGTCATGTCGAATCTGCGACGTGACGCTGCTGCCCAGATTGATTAATTGATTCCATAACTGTGGAACGCGCGCGCGCAAGCAGCTCCCCGGACCGACAGCTGCTACCTTACTCCCGCAAACAGGAACACAAAAAATAGCAGGAGCCCATGTCTTAGGCATGGACATGGACCTGAAAAAATGATGAAAATGAAAACGAACATGGTCGAGTCCATGGGCATGGTATGCAGCGACCTCCGGCATTGGCTTTGGTGCCTGTCTTATGGGTCTCTGGGGCGTTCTTAGTGCTCTCCACCCGTTCCTCTTCCTAGGTACCTTTTTGGGCCTTCTGGTTGGCTGTCGCACCTGCCGTACTGCAGGCCATCTCTGCCTTTTACCGTGATTGGCTACTCCGCCCATCACTCTTTCTTCTCTGGGCTGCCACGCCCTGGTCATTTGTCCCTTGTCCTTGCCCTTTGTTCTCTGCTGCTTTTGTTTTGTCTCGAGGAAAAAAGGTAAGGGAAGGTAGGGACTGGGACTGGGAAAGAGCGCACGCACAGGTGGGAGAGCCGACTGACCAGGCGGCACTCAGCCTCCCATTGGGTGGGATTCCCCAATTGGCTTTTGTAATCGTGTGTCATCGCTTGAGACCATTCGCATGGGTTTTACTGTCAGCCCGCCAAGTACCGAGATACCTTGTCCTGGGCTTCATGATTTGATTTGCAAATTCTACCCCAAACCCCCAGTTTGAGATACTGACGCTCGTCGTGCTTCCGTCTTCCGTTTGAAATGATCCAACTCCCATCTTGGCATCTTTGTACCCTGTCGCATCCCAATCGCATCCCATCGCATCGCCACGATACTAATACACAGAGAATCAACTCATTACGTCTCCTCATCCCCATCTATATTCCTGGACCTGGCAACACCTGGGTCATTAATCCCCAGAACCATTCTATAGTAATTAAACTAACCACCTTACGGGATATATGGTAGCATCACTATCATCGGTAAACGAGCGTGACCTTGCTATCAACCTGTTCACATGCCCGCAACGCAATACCGTTGCGTCGACTAATCCAACGATGCCGAATCCGAAACGTGAGCATCTGCAGATTGCCAGATATGTACATACGGTACTGCGCAGAGGCCAACGCCCATCCAATCCATCTTACAATACCGTAATATAAAACTGAGACGACAGGGTTATTTACAACTGCCGTCCTGATCCTCAACATCTATGACCTGTTCAGTGCGTTTTCTGCCCTTCTTCTTCATCTTTGATCGCTTAGTGCCCCAAAAATGGCTAACAAACGCGCCCTGGTCGATCAGCCCTGCACACTGTAAAACCAGGGCTCTTCACCCTCACGATAGCGTCGACCTGGTCGTCGCATTGGTATTGGGACTGTGCCCTCGAAAACAGTGCCGCTCATCATGTCTGAATCTGCGTGTGCATCTGTGTCCGTGAGCCCTTCCTCCTGTTTCTGATTCTGCTTCTGCTTCTGCATCTGGTAGTGGTGATGATTATGTTGGCTCGTATCACATCCCTTGTCCGGCTCCCCCGATATCTTCCCCGCCCGCACCGATGACCGTGCCTGGCCCTCCGCCGCCTTGACCTTGGTGCTGGAACTGGCACCGGCGCTGGCGCTGGTGCTGGTGCTGAAGCTGGCGGAGACGGTGCTTCTGTTTTTGGGGTTGCTAATTCGCACTACAACACCGCTCTCCCAATTGCGACAACTCATCTTTGGCTGTCCTGTTGCTCGGTCCTTGACAATGCGGCCCCTGTATGGCACAACGTACGCAACCGTCAGCGTTAGATTCATGGAATCGTCACAGTTTCGTGCCAGTCATGCTAAAATTCTCCTCAAGAGGCAGCTAGTAGCGCGCTACACTATCTAAACAACCGCACCATCGCACTGGCCGTTGATGTTCGCTCGCTTGCTGCCTTGTTGTCTCAAGTTTCCCCCATGTCTTACAGAAAAGAGGGGTGGTTCGATTGGGTCAGGGTCGGGTTCTCACTCACCACGCGCTTTCTGACAGATTTACGCTGCCA
>JABFFB010000397.1:0-34739 GCA_013623555.1 Fusarium nisikadoi | reverse complement strand
CAGCAGACAGAACTTAGAGCATGGAGCATCGCTGACAGCTTGAACTTCAGTTGTGTATAGTAGGGATGGGATCTTGTATACTTACACGTCAGTTAATAATGAATTATAAAAGCCTAAGTTAAAGATCTATAGTTGTACCGCTCGGCTTGAACGACCCTACTGGAACGCTGCCAGAGGATAAGACCACGCCGTTTTACAAGGTTCGATTACATCTTTGTCTTTCAGAGGCCCAACTAACAGCATAAGTGCGCATACATCGCTGCATTTTTATACAAAGAAGGGCTATTCTGGGCCAAGATGACATTTCTTCTCCTCTACCACAAGATCGAAACACTCTCCTACTGGCGATCCGCATACCTGTGGGCTATAATGGTGGTCGTATTCTGGAATATCTGTCAAATTCTGATTTTCTTTCTTCAATGCGTCCCGCTCGAGGCCGTATGGAATCGTGACCTTAGGATGAAGTGTGTTGCAAGTCGGTTAGAGCTTGCTTATGTTTGCGCGGGAATCAACATCTTGACCGATCTCGTGGTAGCTATCTTGCCACTCCCGGTCATTTGGAGGCTCAACCTACGCCTGTCCCAAAAGCTTGCCCTTTCAGCTGTCTTTGGGCTCGGATTCTTGTAAGTATACCTCGGATGACATTTATTATTTGCTGACCTTTGGCCAAGTTCAATCGCGCTTGGTATTGTACGGATTAAATGGGTGGAAACGTGGCCGTTCATTACATGGGACATCGTCAGACCACAGCTCTGGGCTTTGGCAGAGGTCACTTCTGCGCTGGTCTGCGCGTGCATCCCAACATTTAAACCGCTACTCTCGAAAATTAATGGTATGATTAGTGGCCGAGGGAAGAATGCTGCAGAGTTTGTTCTTGAGGGACACAGGAGTGATGTTGAGTTCAACGCAGGAAGCATGAGAAATAATGGAGGCTTCAGTGAGAAGCCCAGGGATAACAGGGCGTATGGAAGCGAGATATCAGTGGCAGCTGAGCTGAGTTCACTAAACTAATACGCTGAGGTGCCAGCTTTTGAAGTTGGGTAATGAGGGGAGTGAGTGTTTATATCCTATAGCAAACATACAGTAATGGTAATAGTAATCACCCAACAATCTTTGGCTCAAGGTCTACATGGATCTCAGGATATCGACACCCATGTCGCTGAGCTGCATCTGCATGAGCCTTGAACAGCCGCGGCGCTAACAAGTTGCAAGGCATTTTCAACCCCTCAGCTCAGCCCAACGAGGCGAGACATTCAGGATGTTGAAAATTCACATATACCAAATCATCCACATCTTCTTTGACCTTGACGGAATCTAATGATATTATTTTCTACTATAGAATCATGAGTTCTTTGTGCAACTATTCCCACCCAGAACTACAAATTACAGATGGCCTCATCCGTCAAGACACAGGCCGACTTTTTCCATACAACCCTGAATTCTACAACAACGCAACGGGCCTATACGGCCCTGGTACTATCTATTGTTGGTACATGCTTCTGGCTTCCGTCCTCGTGAGCTGGGGTTTCTGCATAGCGGACGCGGATGGGCCTAAGAAGCCAGGCCTTTCGAGCGACCTCTTGGGAGCTTTGGCCTATCCCGTATTTGCCGCCACGGATTTAGTTGCGCAGTCGATGAGGATGCTGGGCATGCAAGACCGCGCAGTGGCTATCTTTTGCTTGCGAAATCCAGAGGTCGATCTTGAGCTGTTTGGTTCTTTCAATACCACGCAGCTCGACCTGAATCATATTCCGCCTGACATTATGAAACTGGGACAGCGTGTTGTCGATATCACCGGACCGCTTACAATACGTTATTCCGCAATACCGTTTCTCCTTATTCTCATTATTGGATTCATGATAGATACCGACTATGCACGGGATTGGAAACCGAAACCATCAGCCTGCTGGGTGGTAAAAATAGCGTATAGCTACATCACGCTGATGCTTACAATATTCCACTTCAGTCTCGGCGACATAGTAACCAGCTTCTTGATCGCCCTCTACGAGGCAGTGTTACCGGTGATGCTGACCCTCATCTACCTCTTTACCGCATTCATCGGCCTGGCGTTCCTCGTTGGCATCATCATGCTGGTATGGTCAATGATTGAAAGGAACTACGAAGACGCAGTTGAAGCTCTAAAAGGTCTGGGAGGCTGCATCTTTTTCGCCGGTATGCTGGTTGTTCCTTCAATGTTGATAATTCACCGAGACCACAGTAGTACGATACCGGATTTAGCAGTCAGGGTCAGTGAGAGGGACCAGTTGGCGACCCTGATTGTCGGTGCTGTGACGTTGACTTTTACGCTCGTTGATGTTTTCAGAAACTTCTATCAGCAGAGACATCGAGAAGAGTCAGTGGATGAGGAGATGCAAATGCTTCCGGCGGCTGAAGCAGCCACTGTGAATAGCTGAAAGGTTATATAGTTAATTTGTCTCGTTAGTGTCAGTATAGATGGGAATGTAGCAGAAGAAAATCACCGGCTGATTGTATTGCCACTCGGTCCCATGAAGATTGATGGGCCGCCCTCTATTCAATTCTTAGCAAGCTGCCCACATCCTTTGTCTCGGCCAATATCCTGTCAATCATGTCCCTCTCATGTCAAGAAACAATACAAAGCTATGAGGCATTGAAAACGCTGTCTTTGGTACCACCCCGGCCAATTTCAAGTTCATGCAACTGCATCAGGTTCAAGCGAAGAGCCCTCTCGTCATTACATGAAGCCATGTCTTGGGGCGCTTAGCGACCGAGTTGAACTCGTTGTCAGCGGCTCGCTTTTTTAATATCGAAGATTCCTTGCTTGCATCGTCTGACTCATTCATCGTTGCTGTCGTGGGACGCCGTTGTCGTTCAGGCGTCTCGCCAGGCGTACCAAAAGCTGTAGGCGAGGATAGGCTGACAGGACCGTGGTGTAATTCCTGCTCGATACTTGGAAGAATGGTGTCGGGGTGAGGCAGGATGTTCCTGAGGAACGCTTCACGTTGATTTGGTCCTTGAGCTGTATCTTGCGTTGTATCTGTTGTTTCGTCTTCAACGAGGGTGGAAAGGATATGACGGCGGATCTGTGTCTGAATTTTGCGTAGTTGGCGAGCTAGCTGACACTCCGGTTCTATAGTGAGAAGCGTCCGGCTGATAGAGGCGTTGAGCGATAACAACGCTCTACCTTCACGAGCTTGCCGCTCGGCAGGTAAAAGCTGGGCCATAGCGGCCTGGATGGTAGACATTGTCGATGGCCTGAACAGGGCACTCATAGGTCTTAGTTTGTGTTTCTGACTGTAGAGAGATTTGAAGTTGACTGATCTCTGTTCCATGTGTTGAATCTTTCTCTGTCTGATGCGGTCAAGACAAGATATTGGACCGTTTGGGCGGATGTCAAGGTAGGCTGAACACTGGCCGCCACGGAACTTTCTGTCTGTATCGGACCTGGAGATTAATTTCTCATGGATGCGTTATGCCTGTATCACAAACAGATTCAAGGCACTTAGCCGGGCAGACACGGGTTAGAGTTACACAAGGCCTCAAGTGGAGGTGTTGATTGGGCACAGCCAAACCTGAAGACAGACGCCACCGTTCGTATGGCAAAGTCAGCGGTCTATGATGCATGCACTTATGCTGAAGGTTCTGTAGCATCCCTAATGGTTGGATGTACGGGAGCAATCAATATCTTGGCCATTATGGAGTAAGGAGGTGACGGATTACCGCCTTGGCTATTTATTGATTGGCTAGTGTTTTGTAACGATACAATACAAAATGCTTGAAGATAAATGAGATGACAGAATGAAGAAATATGCCACAAGAAAGCCACAAGTTGATAGTTATGGTATTGCCTAAGATCGAAGTCAACATACCTATACGACTCTAAAGCGGGAGATTTCTTATCGGACATAGTATATACTTGGAGTTGGTCTTATAGTGATACGAGTGTCATCCACTGGTTGTATGTAATGAAAATGGTAGAAAGCGCAGATGCTATCTCAAAGAGTTAAGTAGCAACTGAAATAACCCTTCAGTGTTTAAAGCAAATATTTAACTGCTGGTGCCATGTGGGTTGGAACATGCAGCTTGCCGTGGACAGTCGCAGCTTTCGGGGCGCTTCAAACAACGCCAACAGAGATTAATGGGCCACATAAGCAGACCGCCAAGTTAATCTTATGGAAATAGCTACAATGCCTGTGTTACGCGTTGACAGTCGTGTCTGGTGAGATAGCATCTCCTTCAACCTGGCTACCACATACTCCGATGTCAACCGTCGAGAGACAACTCTCTTTTGGCTCAAAATTCTATCAAATACTCAGTTAATACCTTAAAAGGAAGAAGGACATAAAAGCTCATTGATCGTATCATGGGCAAGTGTCTCTCGCGCCCGGAGCGGCATGACACCCTGCCTAGGCGTCTCTACCCTGCCAATACCCCTGATAATGAGCAGGCAAGCATGTACAGCCACCCAAACACCATGCTGAAGCCAAACAAAGCAGAAAGAAGCACTAGTAAGTTACCAATCTGAACTGTCAGATTTCAAACACTGACCAACCTTGCCCCCTGCGGAGCTTCACACGCTAAGGCAGCTACCTCAACAAAACAGTCTGCCCGTCAGAGACAACCACGTCATCGCAGCCGGGAGACCAGACAAATGAAGAGGCATCTCCAAGATGTGCGGCAGCGTCTTGGCCATGCTCGTGTCCGGTATGAAGCAGCCAAGGATGAAGTCGCGTCTTGTGAAAAGGAAATTTCCAACTTCTCCCACAGGATGAATAGCCGACGCGGTCTAACAGGGATTCAAACCCAGAAGGAATACCGGACTGGAATACCTGAGAGTGCCTAAGTCAGAGGACATAGGATAGGGCTAGCCTTATTCGTGTTCAGTACGGCCGGCCTAGCCAGCTACCAAGTTTCTACTGCCGTGCTCTAATAAACCATGCCACCAAATCCTTTCTGGATCCTCCAATGATGGTGTTTTGCTCCAGGTGATATTTCTGCCCTTAGCTTAGGCATCAAAGCAAACTCTCGAATCGATATGCTGTCGCATGGGGAATTGCGCCCATCCTCATAAGAAGCCTAACCATGTATCAACAAATGTTTGGCGTCTCACCTCTAGCGTTATTCTCACCGTAGATTCTGCTTTGATCAGCAACAAAGGAGCGCCTGGTCTTATGGATAGATATGCAGATTAAATGGTTGCACGAGCAGCTCGGACCATAAGTAGGTGTCTGTTGCATGTGCATGTTGCTATGACTAAGGAATGATGAAGGCTCACGAGGAGCATCTTCACTTGCCTGATAAGACTTGATAAGTCCCTATTTATTTCACCGAAGTCTACAATCGCTATCTTATGCTACCCATGTTATTCTGGATCATAATTCCAGTCTGTTGGGGTTGTCGCCTCGCTAACCTTTCCTAACCTCAATCTTGATACGCATCACTGCTGTCACGATGTCGCCAGAGGCTATCAGAGCGACCCTTGCGCAGTGGAATTTCTCTATAGCTTCAAAAGGTAAGCAGAGTGTCCAATGACTAGTGCCTTGTCAATATTCACCAGAATATCAGGTCTTCGCCGTCGCGAATCGGTTGTGTCTCCTCTTGATCAACACCTTCCCAGGCTCTCGCGCGAACCATCTCCTCGAAGGGAGTCCTCACCTCAACCAATGGATACTGATGATCCAGGAGACGATTACTTCCCGCGCTTCAATTCCTCCATTAAGAACTCATTCTTGAGATCTGGTGAACATTGGCCGTCGCCCATGTCTACAGATAAGGATGAAGAAACTCTCAATGTCACTGGTGAAACGATCCCAGGTCATAATCTTCTTCCTTTTCCGGACACTCTGGCTGCATCTAATATAAGAATTCTCAACTTCTATGTTGAAGAGCCGGACAAGGTCTTCCTAGAAGTCAGGTTTTACAACATGCAACCCATCATACTGAGAGAGGAGAACGCACAGAAGATTAACGAGCCGGCTGTCATCGACTTCTGGCGGCTCTCTGGAAGTCGAGAGTATGCCACTGGTATAGGAAAACGACACGTATTCTGCGTTCTGGGCTATCAGGTATTCTATCTTCCGAACGGTGGCGAGCGAGAGTATTACTGGATTCATTGGACCGGATACCGCGCCTCTGAAGCCTCGTGGGTTGAGGCTGACTTTGTCCGACGTGCTGCGCCCGAGATGGTCCGGGCCTTCAACTCTCAGCGCCGACTTTCTTGCTACAGAGACTCTACTGGGGAGATGTTTATCACCAAGAATGCGCCTTGCTGTTCCGAGATGGCCAAGGGGGTGAGTTGTAATGGTTGTATACGTTGCGGAGGCGGATGCAATCGTGACCATGTTTAATGAGTGGGTGCATACATATGTGTGCATCATGTGTATAGTGTTAGATGGGATCAATATGCTATTCTCCTTGAAAAAGTAACCTAGAAACCTACCATAATCTCCCTAAAATCTCTTTCTTCTCGGTGGACTTGGTAGTCTCCCACAGCCCACCTCCGACAACACTAGTAACAGTGGTGTCCTTCTCCCTATGCTCTTCACAGACAGTCGGTGTCTTCTCGCCTTGACTCTCATGATAAAACCTTGAGACTTGGAAATTATGTTTTGATCCTCCACACGCCACCTTTGCCTCACTAAGCTTAAGCTGAGGGAAACACCCATCACACCAGTTATACTCAGGATAATCAGAGGACTTGTTAGCTGTTGCAAGTCGGATAATCTTGCGACATAGCTTGTTCGAACAGCACACTGTGGGATCCATAGCTGGCCATGTCTCCCTAAAGGATAGCTTGCCAGATATAAGCATTTCCTTGCTTGTCAGAAGCCCCAGCTGACGACATGTCTCTTTGCATTCGTGGAAGGCGAAGAAGAACTTGAACCCCCCTTCACCAATGTTCGTCTCGCCGAGTTTGAAGCGTTCAGGATCCTTGGTTTGGATTGCAGGATCAGTGAAGGAGTTTCCTACTCCTTGAAGATCCGTGACGAGGAAATGGCCCCAGGAGCGCTCAAAGGTGAAATGTGAGAAGGCTTGCGCAATTTCATTGAATGGATTAGTGTCATCTTCCAGAACATACGCCCCGTTGCTGTTGTACTTGATGTACTCGCCCTCGATGAACGGCTCCAGAGACAGATTGTCGTCTGACTTGGATCCGCGGGACATGTCCTGAAGACAAAGCGTGGTGATGAAATCGATAGGCTTTGAAGACTTGACAAGCCCGTTGAACTCTAGCGCAAATGCTTTGCAGAGTGCCTGCATTCGCATATCCTCAATTAGATTGGCTAGTCTGTGCTCAGTGTGTTTGAATGACTTGAGAACGAATTTGCTCGTGGTGGCGGCTGGCCGGGCATACGCTGCGACGCGCAAAGACCCCTCAGCAAAGGGCTTGGAACGTGCGTTGATATCGAGCTTGACAAGTCCAAGCTTGATGTTCTCGTCGTTGTCCAACATTGCATCCAGAGTATCAGCTCCATGGATGCTCAAGTCTAAACAGAAGCCCTCCGTGGCCAGCTTCTTGTCTAGCCAGCCAGGAGTATTCCATCGCGGTGGCGATGTCTCAAGAGCAACGCTTTTGCTCGTAACACTTCTCGCAACGCTACCATCTTCTAAGATAGCGGTCAACTCTGGGCGCCCAGACATGTGCGAGCCACCGCTGCTACCGCCCCTCATTGCCAGAGTCAAGCGGTTTGCTGTACGCGATACTGAGGACGTGACCGTGCTGACAACTAAATGTTTGATGGCTGTGTATCCAGTTCCGAGCTGTAGTTCTTCGAAAAGGGGCCCAGTGCTCGTGGCTGTTCTCTTTGCCCGTGACTTGGCCAAGATTAGCGAGTCCTCGATCGCAGTGTTGTACGAATTCTTTTCATGGAGCTTTACGTCGGCCCCCGAGAAACCACCGCCGTAGGACTTGCCAAATTCAAGGGCCATCCGGTCAGTAGATGAGTTGATTCGCAGAAGAGCATAGTTGACCTTGAGTTTGACAAGGCGACTGAGAAGATTTGCATGTGTGAGACCATGGGGCTCACTAGCTGTTCTGTAGTAATCATCATAACTCTCCTCATAGTCATGTAGAGCATGTCCATGAGGAGGGGCATCGGCGATGTGGATCAGACATCTGGTCTGCTGCATCCACGAAGCATTGATAGCCTTCTGTATACCGCCCAGAACATCCTCGGGGATGTCTCCACCGCCAGATGCCTGGAGACTGGCCAGGAAGTTGTATACCTCGGCGACAGACGTAGTGAAGTCGAGGAATTCTATGTTGGGTTCATCGCCATGGTCTTTGTATCCAACCACAGCGACGCGCACATTTGACTCGTTTAAGAAGACCTCTTTGATCTCTTTGACGATGGATCGGATTTGATTCTTTGCTGTCTCGATGTAACTATTCATAGAGTATGTCGTGTCAAGCAGGAAGAGGATATCGGTGGAGCAAGAGTTTTTGAACAAGTCGGACTTGGAGTAAGCTGGAGCTGCAGCGTTGGCACGCGCAACTTCTGACTTGAGTGCTGAGAGCCGACTCTTGCTGTAAGCAGCCGAGATAGTCGAGCTGTCCTTGACCCTGCTCACTGACGATGAGCTAGGAGTATTGTTGTGGGTTCGATAGGACGGTGGTACGCTTGGTCCAGAACCTGAAGCATCACGAACCAAAGAGGCGCGGAGCAATTCATCTGCTGCAGAGGAACCTCTGGCTTTGGATATGCTTGAGCGAGTGACACTTGCTGAGGATCGGGGCGTCTTGGCCTTCAGCGTTGATGCTTCATGGGCAGCGATGTCCGGCTTGCGTGTAAGAGATTGACGAAGGAGATCATCTGCAAGTCTGGCAATACTGTCTTTGGAGCTTTTGGTGTTGGACTTGACGGATCGCTTGATCGAGGCCGATGGATCGCGTGAAGGGTCCATGATGATTCAGAATGCCGCAGAATTCACTGAGCGGATGGCAAAGGATGGGTAAATGGTCTAACGGAGTAACAAGACTGAAGTGAGTCGCCACCGGTTTATGATCATATGCGAGACGACATTGCCACCCGCCCAAGGCCTGAACACAGCTGTAAATTGAGAGTTGGGGGCACCAATGAAGCTAAAAGAGGAGATGACTGCCTACATTTTCAAGCCATCTGCAAGCCTCATGCATCCAGACATGGGGGCCAAAGTGACCATGCAGGCCGGAGCCTTATTTCATGAGAGGAGTCGTTCAGAAAGACATTTCAATCTAGCAGATGAGCCGATTTCTCTACAAAACAAATAATAATTAGCGATGGAATTGTAAGAATCTGTTAATAATAGTCGAGTATTTAGCATTTGAATCATTCCCTGAAGGACGAGGTTTATATGAGCAATTACAAAGGAAGGACAATGGCCCGCCAGAGCCTTGTTTCACTGACGCTCTATGAATGACTGACACGTAGCCTACATAATGCTGCAGCTAAGGCAATTTATCACCCGGTGGCTGCAAAGCCCAGCGGCTAAGTCGAAAATCAGACGAGCAGGGCAGGGCAGTCTTGGTGCGGCTGAAGAGGGGTTCGCAACTTACATGATGCCCAACTTATTTTTGAAGCACCCGACGCCTCGTTTTCAGGGCTATTGGCTCGTTTCGCGAGCTGGAAGACTCGTACCCCGGACTGGGACTCGGTGACAGAGATTGCCTTGCCTTGGCTTTGGTAGCCGGGCTGATTGTAATTTTACTACTCTATCACTTCATTCTCATTTTCGGAATGCCCTTCGTTTTGGTGCGTATCGACAGTACACTCGCCTATTCACCCTCCTAGTGCTGATAGATATGTGATAGCTGGAGGATGGATGGCAGAAATGGTGTTCTCTCGAGCCTTGTTGTTGGCTCAACCTTTTCTCCCAACCTCGATATCCTCTCTGGCTACACCGGCCTCTCCCCTCCCTCGCCTCTCGAGACGCTCAAAACTCCTTCGCCGATCGACTATGAAGCCTCAACAACCGCTGAACATCGCAGTGCTGCTCGCGCATTGCTCGTGAGGGCACGTACAAGCGATGCAGGCTACCGCCCTCCAGATCAACAAAAGAGACATCTCTTGCGCGTACCGAGCCGAAGAAGCGTGAAGCTGAATGAAGACAGATGGACCTTTACCAAGCATGAGGTCGGGAAGGCTCTCAATGAGATTCTTTGCACCGCTCCATTGCCCGATGTACAGGTAGCACATGCGGTGCTTGCTTCTGTGCACATTGACTCGCTAGATGAGCTGTGGGAGCACTTCAAAGACAGCAAGTTGCAAAAGAGGCAATCCAGCATCTTTCGTCGCTCAACTTCTTCAAACAATGGAATGTCCAATTGGTTGAGCACTGTCACGGGCCAGGAAAACATACCGTATATTCATCTGCTGTGCCAGTATGGCGCTGGACCTAATCTGTTGAACCAAGCCTTTGTGATTGCGCTCGCCAGACACGACACTCCCTCAATAAAGCTTCTTCTAGGCTTTGGAGCGTGCATTCTACCCATCTGCAAAGAATACGTACGACGGTTTGTTGCTCAGAATGATGTCGATGTTGTAAAGCTTTTGCTTTCGGCTCCAAAGGGTATGAATGTCGAGGACTGGCAATACTCGCTGGAGGTAAACATCGAAGGAGCTCCCCGCGGGGTATGCGAGACAAGCATTCTGCTTCAATGCATCCATCACCGGCCAGATATTGCAACGGGGGAATATCTTCTCAAAGCCATCGATGCGAACAATGTTGCTGCTGTCGCTGTTCTTCTTTCCTACCTCACTACTCGAACCTCCATCATGCCTCCCATGTTTTCCGTTCACAATTTCAGTGCTGCATATTTCTTAAGCACGACAGGAAACGGAGTCGAGCATGACAATGTTGCCGTACAAGCATGCGAGCGCATCTCGGGAAACCCTGATTACGAGACAAGATTGATGTTCTACTGCCTCCTAGACGAAGCAAATCTTCTGAGAGACGTGCAGGCTCTTCGGCAGGAGATGTCTAACAGCGTCACGGCCAAAAGGACCCCCATGATCAATCTCCTGATCAAAGCCGGAGTGCGTCCATCAGTCGAGGAGGCTGTGCCTACAATGGACTTTTCAATTCTCGGGATAATGCTGGCCGCCAGCAGAG
This sequence comes from Fusarium nisikadoi, assembly GCA_013623555.1. NCBI lineage: Eukaryota > Fungi > Ascomycota > Sordariomycetes > Hypocreales > Nectriaceae > Fusarium > Fusarium nisikadoi. The sequence continues at coordinate 23,669 of JABFFB010000397.1, read as the reverse complement.
GAAGAGACGACATTCCAAACCTGTTGTCACTTGTCCGGTTTGACACTTCAGAGCACGACATGCTTCGTTTTCTGGGTATGCTGGCTGCAAACGACTTACACTTTGGAGGACAACCACAGGATCAAAAGCTCATCGAAGCCGTTTCCAAAAGGCACCATCGTACTGTTGATGAATTCCAGAGAATGGGTGCAACCATAACGTACAAGTCCATTCAAATGGCACTTAGCTCTGCTGATGTCGAGATGCTGAGGATCCTACTAGAAGGAGATATCAGTGACTCTGAGCTTTCTCCTGCACTACCTGACGCAATAAAGATTGCAGATCCCGCAATTCGACGCATGGCTGTCAAAATGCTCGCTGATAAAGGTATATGGAAAGAAGCTCTCCTCGAACAGCTGTGCCTTATCATTCCATCTCCTGATCCCGATCTGGAGCTCCTCAAGGTTATACTACAATACCAGTTACCATTACATGGAGAGGGGGGCAGATTGAATGTTTTTCACCTCGCAATTCATAAAGCATCTCTCCCAGTGATAGAGCTTCTCTGGAGAGCCCTTCCCCACACAGCGTCCCTCTCAGAAGCCCTACCGAAAGCTTTTTCGCGGGTCGCAGAAGACAGCGGCAATCTCACCCACGATATCATCAAGTTCCTTCTCCAGAATGGAGCCAAGGGAGTAGGGCTTGACAAGACACTTTTGGTAGCTGCTGGGTCCAAGAGCCCTCGTGCATTAGATATCATCCGTATGTTGGTTAAGCATGGCGCGGATGCGAACTATAGCCAGGGTAATGCTTACGCAATGTCATTGAACGACTACACGAGACTCGAGATTCTGTGTAAAGCTTGCTCGGTAAAGGCATCTGTCGTTAAGGGGCTTCTTCCATCGCTGCTTGAGGCGAGTAGTGCCGACACACGGACATTGGAGCTGGTACTTCAATCAGCAGCGTCAGCAACGATAGACTTTGCAGAAGTACCGACCTTTCTGGAAAGCCATCCAAACATGTTGGCCGTTATTTCATGTCTCATGGAGTTTGGCCTTGATGTAAACCTTCAAAAAGGCGTGATGATACGGTTTGCAGTGGAGAGGGACGACATCCCGCTATTGAGGACTTTGCTCTCCGCTAATACAACTACAATTTCTCTGAAGACTGGTTTTAAAGCTACAAAGAAGACAACCATTCGAGAAACGAGGCTTGAAATGATGAGACTCCTCCTCGATAAGGCCGATAACGCGGAAATTGGCCAGTCTGAAGTGCTATACGACGAAACGCTAGAGGCTCTATCCAAATCAGGAGATGACAGAGGGTTCAAGATCCTCCTTGCCCACAAGCCACTTATCAGTACCAAATCTCTTGGGACCGCTGCTGCGTTCTCTTCGAGATCCACGACCATTTTGGAGATGCTTCTGTCGCGGCAACCTAGCGGGGAGTCCATCAGCGCAGCTTGCGGTGCAGCATTCAGGTCGCCCAAGTTGAATCAGGACCAAAAGGAATCTGTCCTAGGTCTATTACTAGACGCCAAACCAGGGCTCACAAAGAACGAAAGTTCCAGCCTACTGCGTACCATGGTAGAACAACATGGAGATTCTACTCTAGTTCCGTTGATGCTCATTGAACGTGGTGTAGAAGTCACGGCTGCTCACCTCGATGCGACTCTCACCACAAGCAGCAAAGAATTATTCACACTACTAGTTCGGGAAGTAGAGCCCGCCAGTGCCGTAAATTCATGCTTCGCTCAAGCAGTATCCTCCACCATGACGGTCGAGAGGCGTCTCTGGATTTACGAAGCTCTCCTCAACACCGGGAGAGTTTCAACTACCACTGCCTCGGCAGCACTTATCATATCACTTAATGAGGGGACTCCTGACGCGCGGCTAGTAAAGCTGTTGCTCAAACATGGTGCTGATGTGAGACTAAAGGAATTCCTCCCTCTAAAGTTGGCTTTCAAACTCAAATCAGCTGAGATTACCGAGCTTCTCATCCAATCTATCAAAGACGATAATACCGCTGCGGCAGCGTTCGACTTGGTACGAACCTCGACGGCGCTGAAGCCAGCGTTTAGAATCAAGGTTTATACTAGTCTTCTTAAACACAAAATCACCGAGGACAAGCTCACCCTAGCTCTCATCGACACGTTGAAGAATGCCCCGGACATGGATACCATGAAACTACTCCTTAAGCGAGGTGCTAGCCCAAGTGCAGACGGCGCCAAGTGTTTTGTCCTAGCTTGCAAAGCGGGAAATGAAGCTGCCCTCAGAGTCATGTGTCCATATGCTAATGTTGACGCCGTAACTCTGGCTCTGATTGAGCACTGCGCCAAGGAGAAAGAGGTCATCACATGGCTGAAGGCGTGCATGTCCGAACTACGCAAAGCTCATCTCAAAGACTCAAACCTTTTGTACAAGGCCATGGCCAAGTTCCCTGAGGGAGGCGATTTGGTTGAAAAGCTGCTTCATTACGGGGTGTCGACGGGGACGATGAAATCAGCTTCTTTATGCAAACAGTGGAAGCGTGAGCCACTTACACCTTTGCTTTGGGGACTCATGTCGGACTTGAAGATATCGAACAAAACCCTTTTAGCTCTGATAGCCAAAGGAGATCCCGGTAAGTACCCCTTGAGCTGCTTTTATAGATTTAATAGCTGACGTTCACAAGCAAATTTGCTGTACTCAACACCCACTTCCGAGGTATCAGCTGCTTTCGCCTGTTTGCTCGACCCCAAACGCAACCCCGTTCTCGAATCTCTCCTCAAATTGCACGGCAAAGACGTAAGAATGTCTGTTATTCCAGGACGCTCATTCTCCTTCCTGAGTCAGAAGCCTAAAACGCCAGATCCCACCAAACTCATGACCCAAAACCTGTCTTTGACCGAAGCGGCACTGTACCTAGGTAACCTAAAAGCCTACATTTCCCTGGGTGGCGGTAAAGATATAAACGATGGGTCACTACACACAGCTGCTTTGCTCGCGCTACCAGAATTCGTCCGGTGGCTTCTACCAAGGCACAGCGCCGATGTCGAGCACGAGGCTTTTGGAATGATGATTCCCCTCGTGGTGGTGTGTCGCTCTGAGGCGTGGCCGTGGTGCAAGGTTGCCAACGCTGAGAGTACTTTTGAGAAGCGAAGGGTAAAGACAATGCAGCTTCTTGCCAGGAAGACTGATCTGTCATGGCGCAACCGAAGAAAGACAGTATTGCATTTCGCCATAGATCAAGGGCCAGATGCGCTACAGGCTATGCTGGAGGCTCTTGATGTAGCACATGATGCGCGACGTAATGAGCGGTATCTTTACAAAGACCGAGAAGGTATCATATACTCCCTCAGCTACTACATCAGCAATCTCTTGGGCCCCGATAACAAGGACGCCAAGTCCCCTAAAATGATTCGATTGCTGCGGGGCACCGGTAAACTGAAGGATATTATGTATCGCCCTGAGGAACCAGGTCTCGGGGTTGAACAGCCGGATGGATATTGCGGGATGCCACCAGACTTGCAGAAGAAGTGGGATGCACATAACGATTACAATTCTTTGTATTAGATCAGTCGAAGTGCGAATGGGGCGCGGTCTCCTCGAGTATTCCATTGAAAAGTTGCCATATGCATTTTGTATAGAACTTGATTATATAGATTTACATATCTTGAGCCTGATGAAATGGATCTTACTGTGACATGTAGCATATAGTGGCAAGAATCTGCTTAGATTACACGTTCTGCTATGAAAAGCTCAGAGAAACCCCGAGACTCGTGATACGTCTCGTTGCTTTTTCAGCCAGTCTCGCATCTTTATGTTTTCATGATATCAGCACTATCATTTAGTAATTGGTCAAGCATTTTGGTACAATGTCTAAGTTGTGAGCAAGACGTGTCATTTACAGCAGAGACTTGTGGATGAGATATTAGATCAGGATACAGAACTTAGATAGCGATCTGAGTAGAAGTTGTGTTTGTTTTAGACGTCAGTCACCGGGTTTGAGCCTTCAATGGAGCACAAACTTGACTGGTGGCTCAGAAGCTACGTACTGTCCCTGAATACGACGCAGTTACTTTCAGGATTGCTATACGGCGTCCAGAATTATCCAATATCAGTGACACATGAACGGAGGCGGAGCTTCGCAACTTAGTCTTATTCAGTCCCCAAGAAATACACCCGAGAAGTGAATTTATATTCAATTAGTTGCCCAGGTGCTATAAGATCCTAGACTATAAAGGAAAATCAAGTCATTATCGTATCGAGACCAAGCCCCTGGTCCCTGTCCCATCCAAGGATGTACGGTAAACCCCCCGCCTGACTTCACATTTCAAATACACCCAGTATCCAGTGTCCTAAGTAATAACATTGCCCGCTGAGAATATATGATCTTTTCCTTTTTCTTTGTTGGCGTCTTTTTCGGGTTTTGTTCGCAGAAAAGTTGTTACTTGCATAGAGATGGTGCGTAGTGGTAGGCCAACATCACTTATCTCCGAGTTGAGAGTATTGGTATCCTGCATCAAGTATAAAACCTCGAAGTATGAATACCCTGTTCTTCCGATTGGATTCTGCCATGACTGTGATCTTTGGCATCTGGATCACCAAATGCTCGATTGAGAAGCGGTATAAGATTTGTGCTTCTGCTCTCATGTAACTGGTGCCCCTAGGGGGAAAGGATACACGAGACTGGCTCATACAGAATTCCACCGATCTATGACCATTTTGAGCTTCGTAGCTTTTTTCCCTGAGAGATTCTGCCTGGTTGCGGGCCTAGATATCATCCTATGTTGGCGCGGGCTTTTGGGATGGTTCATATTGAACGGGCCGTGACGGCCTGTTCACCCTGACAGGATTTGCGGCCAGGTCAGTCTACAACTGCTGCCTGAGTTGTTCCAGAGAATTCCAGCTAGGCTCTGCGAAGCCTTTGGGAGATCATGTGCCAGCACCAGGGGCCGAGATTTGCATAGCAGACATCCTATAGGTAGCAGCCGTCCGACGCCCAAGTTTATCGGTGTTCCTGGCGTTCCTTTTGCCCCTAGAGCTTCCGTAACATATTGTTATGAGTATAAGGTAAAGCTGAGGATAGCTTGGGTTGGTAGTTTAGATGGGCTTGAAGAAGGGAGTTGAAAGATGACTAGTTTATTTTGGCACTCTGATAGACTTCCGAACCTGTCTTGATCTCCGGGGCCCTAGATATATCCAGGGACTGAAGCACTAGTCTCTGTCGCGGAAAAGGAGTCAATCCATTTAACTACTTCCAAGGAAGACGGTAAATATCTATCGCATTTGCGTCTTCTATTCTTTATCTCCTAGCAAAATGATATGACTCAATCCCTCATTACTGCCTTCATCAGCCTCTCCCTCACTTGCATGGCTTTCATCTCATGGGTCTATGCAAAAACGGCGTATTGATACGCGTCGGAATCAGCCTGTTTAAGGCAGAACTCCTGAATCGCCCTCTCCGCCTATTTCTCCTGACAGTAAACACAAGCATCGGCCTCTGAACATCCAGAATTTCAAGAGGTGGTGGCCGCTGTTGAAACCTTTCTATCTCCTCTGAGGTGGCCGGCATATATGGAAGACCCCTTGTGTAGGGCCTAGCCAGGACATCACTCTCGGTGACTGGGACTGGTGTTCTTGCTGCAATATCAATTGTAGGCGCCGCTTGGACAGATCTAGTAGATATTCCGTCCGCTTCTACAAGTTCTTGTTCTAACGAAGTGATGCATTCCCGCAACATGCTGTCGATTTCGCCCATCTTTGATACAATGTCACCATGAGGTGGGAGCAGGCTCATCGTGCGGGCATGATTAGCGAGAGTGCTCCGTAGTTGACTGATGAGACGGATCTTTTGGTCTGTTTCACTTGACCATAGTTAGCTCCGGATACTGTCGGAAATTGCAGATGACTTACGACATCTTGAAGGTTCAAGGCCTCGCAGCTTAGTTCCGATATAAAGAATCTTTCTGTGTCGAGGGTGTCGGTGAGTACTAATATGTGAGTTTTGATATGATGCGAGGGAGGACTAAACTAGCATTCTCTGATTTTTATAGGTTTCCGAGCTGGCTACTCAGGTGAATGAGAAAGACACGTTACTGTTCAAATGCTGGCGAATTATCTCCTTTCGTCTAGTCAAGGATCAAAGCCTCTCTTTAACCAACGCAACGTTCTTCGATTCTGTCCATAATTCTTTGAGCGACTGTGCGTGGTTTTGAATAGACTTGCAAGCTGCGATACCGCGGCTGCCTATCACGACATAATGGGCCATGGCAAACAACTTGAAGCCATTGCTTAGGAAAGTAGTGACATGGTCCCTGGAGCGGTAACAGTGGTTAACACAAAGGAACGGTGAAGAACCAAACGATAAGAACTAGCCCAGGCAGCTTTTCTATCATCTCTTTTTCGGGTATTAGGCCCAACGTCTTGGCAGCCCACAGAAGGAAGAGCTCTCGCTTTGGAGAGTATGGTTGACCAATCAACAAGCTGTGAATACGAAGTGAGGCAATTGGGTTAGCCAGTCTGGCTAATGATAACTCGCCATGACTTTGGGACCCTGGATCAGATCATTCCAATAGATCCCTTCACCATCATAAACTTGATATACTGATCACGTAATTAAGTACCTTAAATCTGGGGCTGACAAACAGGCGTTGTTCAAGATATCCATCTATCGCATAAATACTTGCGTTCCCTCGCCAGCAGCTTCTCGTAACCCAATGGTTGAAGTCTCACAGCATCAAGCTCACCCTGCATCTACCGTCTTAAATCATCATATTCAACGAAGCATCAGATCCATCATGTGCTATGCACTCACAGCAAGCCTTGTAGCTTTCCTCACTGCTGGAGCCTTTTACTACTCTTCACCCCAAGCAAAGACTGTTGAACTCATGCAAATTCAAAACACTTGGATCGAAAACGTCGCCATTCGTTCCAACGGCGATCTTCTCATGACTACCATCGGAGAAGGAAAAGTATATTCTTGCTCTCCAAACATTACCCCTGCTGCCGCCCATCCTATTATCAAAATCGAGGGAGTGAATGCACTATCTGGTATCGTGGAGGTTGGCCAAGATGTCTTTGCTGTCACCGGAGGCATCTTTGAGGGGATGTATCAGAACAACACAATGAACCTTTCCCTTCTCAAGTTTGATGGTGATAAAGCCTCCGTCTCTACTGTCTTTAAAAATTCCAAGTACGGGCCAGTTAATGGTATCTTGGCATTGTCACGCCATAGACACATCATCCTTGCTGCTGATGCCGAACAGGGTCAGATTCTAAGAATCGATACGACCACCGGACATGTCGAAGTAGCTATCAAGGACAAATCACTCGCTCCGATTCCTGGAGGGCCCTTCCCCGTTGGTGTAAACGGGACAAAGATTTCCAAAAATTACCTCTACTTCACAAACACCGCTCATCAATCCTTTAACCGGATCAAGATTGATGAAATGGGAAACAGACTTGGCGATTTTGAGCTTCTTGCCAAGCTCGAAACGGGCTCTTCTTACGCCCCGGATGACTTTGCCATGGATCTACATGGAAACGCGTATTTTGTTTATTGGCAGGACAGGGTTGTCAAAATCACTCAAGGAGGGAAACAAACTGTTATTGTGGAGGGGCTTCTTGCAGGCCCCAGCAGTGCCACGTTTAGCAATGATGGAAAGATCTTGTACATTGTTACGTCTGGTCAGAACAACGATTCTGTCCTTGGAAGACAGGTAGTAGAGGTCAAGCTGTAAGAAACTGAGCAACAGCTAGCACAATGTCAGGCAAGAAAGTTCATCGCGATATTCTTAGTCTCTGTTAAGCTAAATCCAAATCCATACTATCTAAAGCTTGCTCACGAAGAGACTCTGCACATTACAGAAACCCTTGAGTCCGTTGACTCCCCACTCGGCACCAATTCCAGACTGTTTATGACCACCGAAAGGAGCCATGGGAGAGATATCAAAATGGTTATTGACCCAGACAATTCCCGCATCGAGTTGCTTAGCCACTCGCTCCGCTGTTTGACTGTTCGACGACCAGACAGAGGCTCCAAGACCAAGTTTGGTATCGTTAGCACGCTCGATGACCTCGTCTTCATCCTTCCAAGAAAGGATAGGAAGGATAGGACCTATTTGTGTCAGTGGCTGTTACAGGGCTATGTGTCGTGTGAACTTACCGAAAGGCTCCTCAACCACAATCCTAGAGTTCTCGGGAGGGTTGTCAATAACAGTAGGCTGGATGTAATAACCACCCTTGGGCGCAGGATCAAACTTGCCACCCGCAGCGACCTTCCAGCCTTGCTTCTCGATGTCGTCGAAGAATGTCTTGACTCTGTTGTACTGCATCTCGTTCTGGACAGGACCGTGGCTGGTTCCCTCGGACGAACCATCACCGAGCTTGTAGTTCTTGACGTGCTTGACTACGGCGTCGCGGAACTTCTCGTAGATCGATTCGTGGACATAGATTCGCTTGACGTTGAGGCAGATTTGACCTGAGTTCATGAATGCAAGGGTAGAAACCTACTACTCGTTAGCAAAGTTGACCCTTGACTTGAACTGTTCAATGAGCTTACCTTTTCGGCCACGCTTTCGATATCCACATCAGGGAAAATAACGGCGGCATCATTACCACCGCTGCCAAATATTAGTTACCATAACCAGACTCGGAAACTTGTACTCACAGCTCAAGAGTAACACGCTTGAGTGTCTTGGCAGCACTCTGCATAACCAACTTTCCAGTATTGGTCGAACCCGTAAAGCTGATCTTATCAATACCCTCATGGCTTGTAATCCAAGGGCCAAGGTTATCATCGCCACTGAGTGACTGAACAACACCAGGAGGGAAGAACTGCTGTGCCAACTCAACCAGCTTCAGGCCGCAATAAGGCGTGAAGGGTGATGGCTTCACGATGATGACGTTTCCTGTGACGAGAGCGGGGGCAATCTTTGCGGCTGCCAGCATGAGAGGGAAGTTCCATGGGACAATAGCAGCGGCTACACCGAGAGGAGTGTATCTCGTGATGATCTTGCGGGTCTCGCTATCCTCGACGACTTCTTCGGGGAGAACAATGCTAGCTTGGCCCCTGACCCAAGCAATCGCAGCCTCAGCCTCGCCAGAAGCTTGAGCAATCTAAACAGTCAGTAATCTTATTCGTCCTAGCTCAGGGGGTTAATCGTCTTACAGGTTTGCCCTGTTCAGAGACAAGAAGTTCGGCGAATTCCTTCTTCTGGGCCTCAATGGCATCAGCCCAAGCAAACAACTTCTGCTTTCGTTCCTCCCAAGAAACCTTGGACCAGGACTTGTAAGCCTTTTTGGCGGCGTCAACAGCTCGGTTCAGGTCATCCTGGGTGGCGACAGGGACTGGGGGCTTCTTCTCAAGAGTCGCAGGGTTTATACCCTGGCGAGTCTTTTGGGTAGGGGCACTTTTGCCATCAATGATCTGGACATAGTTGTCCTTGAGGTTGATGGGTTGAGACTTGGTTCCGTTGGTAGCCATGGTGAATGATGAAGAGCAATAAGATACTTAGCAGAAGAAGTGAAAATAGGGTCTATTTCAACCTTTTTATAATTGATATTCAACTTTCAGCTCGATAACCCCCGCACTTTGATCAACGTCAACGGAAACGCCAAACGAATCATGTTGCATATACTATCGTACAAGACGAGACATGCACCGGATACTTAGATCCCGAAGATAGTTGATTCGGCTTCCTGATTCGTCCCCGCATTCCATTATCGTTAGTGCTAACTATACCAATAGTGCCACTATATAGATAGCCTCGACCAACCCGGGGCCTCGGACCGAGGGGCACGGCTACTAATTCCGTGTCAGGTAGCAAAGTTCATGATAGGCATCATAGCGCGTTACCCCCGAAGTAATCGCGTTAATGATTCCATTAGAGTGATGTTCGTTGAAAGAGGGGAGGTTTTGTGGACTAGCCCTTCAAGGAAGTGATTATCGCGTATATGTCTTACAATCTGCATAAGTCGCAAGCTAAGCTAGGCATGCTTCAACTTTTTGCCGTATACGGAATATATTGGAGAGAAGCAGATAGGGGCCTTCAAACTTATACGTAGTATTCTCATCATGGTACTCTCCTCACTTTCTCCCAAGCAAGCCAACAATATCATCCTTTTCACAAGCACTCGCAATATCCAACGCGCTTCTTCCCTTCTCATCCTCCTTCAGTGGATCTAGACCTTTACTCATCATCAAAACAAACAATTTCTTGTCATGTCCCTCAACCGTGCTATAGGTATTTACTCTCCTTGAAACCATGTGCAGCGCTCCCTCTCCTGATTTGTTCAGCGCAAGAATATCAACGCCGCTATCTTCCGGGAACAGAGTCGCGTAGTGGTCAGTATGACATGATTCTGGGTGACAGTTATAACCGTTGTTTGTTGGCGAAGAGAGATATGTGTGTAAAGGCGTGTTCCCAGCTTTGTCGGGAGCGTTGATGGAACCTCCCTGGGCAATGAACTTTCTCCACAGAACATGGCACTGATTGAAGTAGTCGTGACCAAGCTCGATATTCAGCCGACCTGGGGATCCAGGTTCTCGGGTATTGAGAAGGCATTGTGAGGCTATGTAATGGAGAGCTGTGCGGCCCTGCGGATCAGGTTGAAGCAGGTCAGCCCCCTTCATAAGGAGTGCTTCACACACTCGAGGGCGCAATATTCGGAGAGCATAGTGAAGCGGTGAGTACCCTTCCTGATCTGCCTGAGTGAGTGTCGGAGTGACCTCTGTTCGATTTATAAACTCAATGAGTGTATCATCCGGCAAGCCAGGGTTACTCAGCAGATGATGGAGCGCTGTCTTGCCAAGATTGTCAATGAGGGTTGCATCGGCTCCAAGATCCAGCATCCGCACAGGAGGTCCTGCCGGGAGCTTTTCCCAATGTCTATGAGAGAACCCAGGTAAAGTCTCCCGCCAATTACAAGCAGCCATAAGAACAGTCTGGCCCCCTTGGTCGCGATGGTTGAAGTCAATTTGTGACGCGCATGGTGGCTTCAGAAGCTCGTCAATAACTTCATAGGTTGGGTACTCAAAGAGTAAATGGATTAGCGTCTCATCATCGTTCAGAGGTAGATAGAGATTTGCTCCATGACTAATGAGAGCGCGTAGCAAAGGTATTGTGTTGGAAACTTGCGTATTGAGCTTTTCAGCGAAGGCAGCGCAAAGAACAGGGTAAACGCGGCGTGACTTGGTCAGGTGGTAATGAACGCTGCGACTGTGTTTCGCTTCGTTCAGTATGTCGGGACTCGACCCATGGTTGAGGAGTGCTTCCAATACTTCCTGGTTCTGGTCGAAAATCGCTTCGAATAGAGGGTGTTCTTTTCCTATGGTTGTGTCTGCCCCTCGACTGAGCAGCTCCTTTGTGACATCTGGAGCATTCGATGCCTTATGCAGGGGGGTCAACTTCTTGTTATCAAGTGCGTTGATGTCAGCTCCGTTGTCAAGGAGTATCTTGACAGCTTGCAGCCTCGCTAGGCCTTTCACATCACGGTTCTCATGAACCAACCCCCCAGCTGCAATATGAAGTGGTGTTTGCCCATGCTTGTCCAGAGCATTAACGTTGGCTCCATTTTCAATCAGATACCTCATGCCTTCCAACTGCCAGTGCTGATTCGCCTTAGCAAGGACATGCAGTGCCGTCCCACCCGAGGTTACACCAAGGTGTGTGCTGTACCTATCGCCAGCTAGCACCGCAAACTTGGCGTTGACATCAACCTTCAGTTTCTCCACGAGTAATCTCAATGTCAGCATGTTTGACTCTTCATGGGAGCATGCCAGGGTGAGCGCAGTCATAAGGGACTCCGAGTTCCGCCTCCCCTCCAAGATCTCTTTCTCAAGCTTTGCCTTAGTGTTCTCGTAATTGCTGTAGTACCTGACAAGCCCTGGGGCATGCTCGATGACAGAGAGGTGATTGATAGTTTGGCATTTACTCGGTCTCATCATTTTCTCGAGAAACTCATATGTGCTCGTTACCAATGGCGCAGTTTCAACGCATTGGTCCATTAATTTCGCAGCATCGTGGGCGGAGAGGAGGCTGAGGAATGTATGAGGCTGGCCCAGAAAACTCCTGAACATATCTTCATCTTCGCGTAAGGTCTCCCAGTAAGATTTCGGACACATCAGAAGCATTTGCAATTTGATTCTTCTCCGCATTTCTTCAACCTTTACACTTTCATTTCCTTTCTCCAGTTCGACTGTAGCCCTGTTAAACAGTTCTTCATCCTCTGAAAAGACTTGCGCGAAGTCAGAGCATCCTGCATAGAGAGCCAAATCCAGGGCTGTTCGCTTGCGATCATCTAACCATCCAAGGTCAACGCCATGCTCAACTAGCATCTTAATGATGGTAGCAACTCCTGGTGACGCATATCTCCGAACACTAACTTCAGGAGCAGAGTATCTATCCTGATACCAAGTCTCTTTTGGAAGATCGTTGCCAACACGGGGCCGAAGTGGGTCAACCCTTTGCCTTCGAAGCCATAGAGACTCTGGTGACTGAAGATTCCATAGGCTTTGCTCAATTTTGATGTCAGCACATGCATGCAAGACAGAAGAACCACTCTTTGCTTTGATGCAGGTTGAAGCGCCGTAGCGTAAAAGCCAGGCAACAATCTCGGGGTCGCCAGAACTGCAGGCATAATGGAGTGGTGTTCTGCCAAGTTGGTCTTCCTGGTTCAGGTTTATAGTGGGAACTGTTTCCAGGATCTGAGCAACGATGCTGGCTTTGCGAGCTCGGCATGCCAGATGAAGGATGTTTTGCGAGTCAGAAGTCAAATAGTTGAAATCAGGCTCATGTTTCTTGAGCTCGGCTATTTCAACTTCTGATCTCATCGCTGCCAGATGAAGCGGCGACAGTCCATCAGTATCGCGGATCTGCAGGTCAACCTCGCCGCTCCGGTTCAAGACATCTAAGAAGTGAGTGCGCTTGTCACCGTGTAAGGTACTCCCAGTACGGTCGCGGGTTTGGAACACGTGCAAAGGAGTGGCACCCTGACTGTTGACAGCGTTGACTGGAATACCGAGGCTCAGGAGCCAACCAAGAAGACCGGCAGATTCTCTTGTACCGTCATACCACTTTGCGACAAGATGCAAAAGGGTGTCTCCGTTGTCGTTGGTGGCAAGAGGGTCGATGCCTTCGTCTATGAACATTGACATTTCCTCTGTACGCCTCGTTGCATGGCGGCAGAGGCGATGCAATGCATTGTTCCCGCCGGAGTCTTTGGCATTTATCCGTGCACCATGATCTTTCAAAATGCGCAATCGTTCCTTACCTCCTCGAAGACATCTCAAATATAGAGTATTTCCATCTGAATCCACCATCTCCATATTGACTCCTTCAGCAAGTAGAAGTTCGAGATAATGAGTGAACCTGTCTATATCGGATATCCCTGAAAGATTGAACCAACAATGCTTCCTCACTGAGGGATCGGTTGCCCTCTCAAACAAGGCTCCGAATATATCCGGCCCTCGTGACATTGCAACGCTGACTGGTGTTCTTCCGTACTTATCCTTGCAACAAGGATCGGCACCTTGGTCAAGGAGGTATTTCGCAATATCCATCGTTTGGGAGTCAGCATCTGGCTGGCGAGAATTCGTCTCGGATACAGCTCTGTGCAGAGCTGTGTCTCCATCCTCGTTTTTCTGCATCGGGTCGCACCCATATTCCACCAGAAGCTTGACAGCTTCCAAGTCTCTGCTGTGTTCAAGAACTTTGTGCAGCATCGTATCTGTACTCGGGGGCTCATCAAGGACCTTGACATCAGCACCTGCTCTTACCAAGGCCTTGAGGGCCGATAAATGATTTCCAGGTTCGTTGGAATACTCTGGGTCTTGGGCCGAAATGATCAAAGGAGTCCTTCCATGGCCATCAAGCCGTTCAAGGTCAGCGCCAGCTTTCAGCAACATCCATAGGACCTCTCGACTATCAGAATCATTCTTATCTTCCCAGGCCTCTAAAAGGTGGTGTAGCGGTGTCGCTTCTTCCTGTTTCTGGGGAAATGGGCCATTAATCCGTCGTCTCGGTTGCCATTGGGACGTCTTGTTCGCATCCGCACCAGCACGAATGAGTGCTTCGACGCACTTGACATTGGGCATGACACAAGCAAAATACAACGCCGTCGCCCCTTCGTAAGTTGCATTGGGCGAGACAGGCGAGTTGTTCAAGATTGCTTGAGCTGCATCTGCTCGACCAAACTGGCAGCATTGGCACAGAAGTTGCTCCAGCATCTGTGGCTCGCAGAAGGGTATCATTGCGGTAATTACCTCTGTGTGCCCTCCTCGGCTGGCATAGTATATGGAGCATTCACCTTTGGTGATTCTTTCGCCGCCTAGGAGACGCCCTTTTCGGTTTTCCCTCGTTTTTATCGTGTTTGGCTTAACACCTGCTTCCAGTAAGACGGTCACAACCTTGGAATAGTTCTTCAAGGCTGCGAGATGGATGGGCTTTAGCCCTCTTCCGTCTTCAGCATCCGGATTGGCCCCGTATTGAATAAGGAGGGCAGCGAATTTATCATGACCATTTGCCGCTGCCCAATGTAATGGAACCCGTTCTTGAGCATCAAGTTCCGAGACCGACGCACCTTGCTTGAGTAGATGGGAAGCGAACTGGGTTAGCCCTGCAAAGGCTGCAAGGTGAAGACCCGTAGGTATCCCTTCCATTGACCCTTTGTCCCTTGATGTTGATCCCCATTGCAGGACAAGCCATCGCAGAAACGAAAGACTCTTGGAGCTGATAAAGTCCATGATGGTCTTGAAGAATTCTTCATCATCCACGTCATAGTTTGAAGCATGGTATGGCCAATTCTCAACCGCATAGCTGAGGAATGGATATCGTAGGCGAGCTGATCTGTACTCGAAAGCATCATGTTCGTCGCGAAGACCAAGGTGCTCATGTCTGTAATGCCACGCATCATAATCGATTTTGTGTCTGGGTACTTCGAATGTCACCGACGGGTCGACAGTTGAGTTGTTGGATTGTTCAGTCTCCAGTAGCAGTGATCCGGACTGTAGATAAACAAGGCAGTTCATGGCCATATGCTTGTGTGCCTGAAGAGAGTTGATGATAGGGAAATCAGACGCACTAACAGTGGAGGTGCTGCGAGTATCTCCACGTAGAAATTCCGTGAAAGAGTGATGGATTACCTGCAAAGTCTCGTCCTCGAGGATCTCGATCAGTGGCCCACAGCTAGTTGCGATCAAACTTTTGAAGGCGCTGGGCTGGGCGATGTCAGGGCGAATGCACTTTAAGAGGCTCGCCAATTCATTCAATCGGAGGGGACGCGATGCATGAATGACTGCCTCAAGGATCAAGACTTGAACATCTGTAGTAACTCCGGGCTCTCCCCGTTGCTTTGCCAGCATGCTCGTATACGTCTGCTCCAGACCTACCGGAAGCGACGCCTCGAGATCTTTAATGTTGAGAGCTGCATCTGTTTGAAGGGATTCTTCAACTTGGTCCATGGTCAGCTTGGCGTAGAGGAACAGGCCTTCTGATTTCTCGGCAACCATGTTGATGAGATCCTTTTTCGCCTCATGGTGATGCTGCATTGTAGGCGTGTTGTCAAATCGGTGATTGAGATATGAATGGATGTCCACATCCACAAGACGCTGCTGCAGGCTGATGTGGACGATGGATGAATCTCGTAGCGTGCTTTGCAAGGTCCGAGACGGTCTGCTGGTCATGAGCAACTTCAATGTACTGGGCCGATGAGTAGCAAGACCATTGAGCCTCTCCAAGATTGGCGTGCTATCGGTCGACATCTCATCGAGCGCATCTCCAACACAGTATAGCTTGGGGACACATGATACGCCATCAAGAAAGAGCTGAATGAGCTCATTGTCTGAGGTGTCGTCTAAGCTGTCCTGGAGTCGCGATTTAAGAGCAAACTGCAGCTTGGGAGAATGAGACAGCAATTGAGCAAGCCAATCTTGGATCAAGGCACGTGGTGAGAAATTCGCAGCGACGATGTTTCGGAAGAAGAAGAACAGAACGGGGCAATTCTCAGTCATTCGCAGATGCTGAATCAAACTGGCTGCCATTACAGACTTGCCGGCGCCAGGCACGCCTTTGATCCAGAGACTGCCATGATCGGGAGAATCATGCCATTTGCGATACTCTTCTGTTTCGCAAATCCAGATTCCAGTCCCTGGAGCCTGCGATAACAGATGACGACGATACTCTGAGCTTTCAGCGAGGTAGTCGGTAGGCTGGAGCCATTCTCTCAGCTGCGCAACGGTCTCTGGGCTCAGCGCAGTGTCCTGATGATCAACGAAATCGTATTCGTCTGCGGTATTCGCAGATTTGGGCATTTTGACAGTGAGTTCAGTATATCATGCCAATGGCAGAATAACTACACGTATGGGAGAGGTGACCCATGAATTTATAGCACGACGCATGTCAGACGGAGACCTACCTAGGCAGCAATCTCACTTTCCTAAACAGTGACGCTAATGATTAGCCCAGAGAGCATGTTTCAACCATCCCACTCGTGCCTAAATTGAGCCACACAGCAACTTTGGAAGACAACAGGGAAGTAATCCTTTGAGGCGCAACAAGCTCATCATATAGATAGTATAAAGAAACAGGATATACTATCGAGGTGTTGTGCGGCTTCGCATCGGAGTGCGACGACGGCCAATAAGACTCGGGAGATCATTGCCAAGCGGTTGAGGGCGCGGGGTTGCGAGGACGCTCGGCGCAAGATCGTTAGCCAGGGGCTAGCTTCTATTCAATAAATTATGGCTGTTAAAAGAGAGCGAAGTCACGGTCTCGAGGAATAAGGCAGGGAAGCGATTGATTAAATCGTATCGGAAGCTTTTCTACGTCGATGGGGGCTTGGAGATGAGTTCTCTGCATCATGTCGCGTCGCGTCACATCACATCGTATTGCATTTCGTCAAACGGTCAGAGTCAGTTGGGACGGGCGAATCGATTCGGTACAGTAGAGAAAAACAGCTAGAGTTGGGCTGATGAGTTGCTTCAATTGCGGTTAAATGAGGAAGCGACAGACATTTATCCGTGCCTGGTAAGAGAGCAATTGTTAAGTTCAGTTGCAGAGATGTGGTGAGAGTGAGAGCCACCTCAGGGATCTCGGGCGATTCAATCCCCTGGAACACAGGACCGGGTCACCCCCGATCCACTAATAAGTCAGGGCCTGCCCAGTAACTTTAGTAGGCTGGAAGTCCAGAATTCACTATGCAAGCTTGTCTGTTATAAATTCAAGGAAAAAGATCAAGAATCAAGAATAATATCCTGGCATCTCTTTTCCCATAAGCTACTAATGAATTTATAGTAAGTAATCTAGTGGCCAACATGGTAGAAATGTATTTTGTAGCACGTAGTGAACAGTAAAGCCTCGACATAGACGTAATGATCTAATCCAAACTCGTAAAAAACGCTTGTCCTTCCAGGCACGGAACAAAGCCATTCAATTCCCAATGTAACTCTTCGTATGAACGATTGATTTGAAGAACCTAGCTACCTAGTTTTACTGCTTAATTAACTGCCCTCCTGGACACAGATTTGAAGTGGTTACCTTGACCTAGGGTAGGTCGGTAGCCAGGGTACCCACCCAGGGCCACGGCGGAGACGGCGTTCCATCTTCTGAAGAAGTTCTTACCAAAGTCACAACTTTACCCGTAGATCACGGGAAAATGCCACTAGCTACGGGCTCATCTAAAAGAATAGCGCAGCGAGATAACTAATACGCAGGAGATTGGCCCACTACAGTGTCAGAATAATTCATTCAACTGTTTTTTTATGAGCCTCGTGCGAGGTTCAATTAGTTAGCGGGTACATCGATACTCTGCCAAGTAATGCCTGTAAAGATGTCCTTTCCTAACTTGGTAGACTTAATCTGATGCAATTGGCTCACAGGTTGGACCTGAATGAGTCTGCACTAAACCAGAATAGGCTACGACAGTGATGAATCATTCAGTGTCAATGAATGTTACGGGCTTAGGGCCCGCGGAGTATACGAAAGAAATGGCAGATGGAGGCCTTATAAAGTGAGAAGGTTCCGTCAAAAAGGACGTGTTATAAAAATGCAACGCTCTGCCCAATAGGTCTTCTAAAATCTACCCAGCCTATCTCAATACTATAGCCCTTCACAATTACACCCCAAACAGTCACAATGGGCTACACGAAAACTACTTCCGATTACTTCGACCTCGATGCGCCTTTCACGCCCCTCCCAAAATATGGCCATCTTTCCAAAAAGACTCCCGAGTATGAACAAGCAGAACCTTCCATCCGAAAGACATATGAAGCTCTTCTTTCTCTTCCCGACTTTCCCAGTGTCCGCGCAGCTGCTGGCGATCCAGACGCAGTGATGCCTCCTGGTGGACCTGATCGTTACAGAGATGTCATCACGGAGCTGATCGACATCCCTACTCGTGATGGCACCATGATCGAGCTCAAGGTGTATAAGTCACCTAATGTTAAGGAAAACGCTGTTTTGATGTATCGAATGCATGGTGGTGGTATGTGTATGAACAAACCCAATCGCCAAGCTTAGCTGACACTTGCAAGGCTGGTGTCTTGGCCGTCATGAAGTCGATGGCGTTGACAACGTATATGCTGCCACTAATACCAGCATTATTCTAGTCTGTGTAGATTACAGGACGTAAGTACCCCATCTCCAAAGGATAACAGAAGCTTTGCTAACGGATCCAGGGCCCCAGAGCATCCCTTCCCAACACCAATCAATGATTGTTACGACGGGCTCATCTGGGTGAGTTGGCAGCCCAAGTTTCGTTGAAGGTAATGAGCTGACCCTTTCCAGTGCAAGAAGAACGCAAGCAGGTTAGGAATTGATCCAGAGAAAATCATCATCAGTGGAGGTTCTGCTGGCGGCCAACTCGTGAGCCCTCCCTCTCATTTTACCCACGGTAAACTATCTGACATCCATGAAGGCTGCATCCCTCGCTCTAGACTGCGTCAGAGATGGCGTAACTGGACTTATCGCACAGGTGTTGCATTTTCCATCAACGTGTCACCCCAAATTCTTTCCCAAGGATGAATATGAATACGGTAGTTATATTCAAAACTACGACGACGCCGTCCTGAGCACAATCAGTATGGAGACATTCTTAGATGCCCATGTCCCTGATGCGAAGCCAGACTCCAGACACTCGCCTCTCCTTGCGGAATCCTTCAAAGGGCTCCCGCCAACGCGTAAGCGGTTCCATAGATTTACATGGTTAAACTAACAGGCTCTAGTGATTCAATGCAGTGGAGCTGATATCCTCCGAGATGACTCGTTTGCCTACGCCGAAGCTCTCAAGAAAGACGGCGTGGACGTGGAAATTTACTCCTATGCGGGGCTGCCACATTGGTTCCCTGTCATCCTTCCCCAAACATCGCAAAGCGTTCAGTTTTATGAGAGATATAAGGGATTCTTGGCCAAGCATACAGGAAAGTGAGAATATCTCAGGCGGAGGTCAGTCAGAACAACCGAGGTCTGGGGAGACATCAAGGTTCATGGCCTTAAAAAGCTAAAAAGACACCCATTTATAGACAATGATAGACATGCATATGTTGATGGAATATATAATTATATATTCTCTGATAGAACTGATACTTGACAAATCATCAGCCCCTTAGACAAACACTGGCCCTTCGACCCAATTATCAAGAAAGCTCATATCCAGACCCTCCAACGTCCATGAATCTGCCACTGGGATATCCTGCAGAGAAGAGGGTTCATCTAGTTCTGTTCTCACACCTTCTTCGTCATGAGTTGATGAAGGTATAGGATCAACCAAATGGCCATCTCCCAAGGCGTTCTCTGGTCCTGGCTGGTCCAATGCTATATTGCCCCAAGGAACTTCCATTGTAACAGGTGGCCTTTCCGTCCCATAGGGATCACGCCTCACAATGTTAATCACGGGAAGATTGGGCAGATGAATGTCAAGAGCTGTTCCATCGTCACTGGCTTTGACATGATGACCCAAATTCCCATCCTTCGCCGACTCTTCGGCAAAAGAAACACTATAGCGTACCCCAGCTGTCACATTATCCTCAATAGCCAGAAGATAGTGCAATAGAGTCGTTAGGCTTTTCGAAATGTCATCATTCGTTCTGCGCATACCATCTTGTGCTATTTTCAGCACCTGTTCGATGAGCCCACGATCACTCAACCGCTGTTGTGTAAGGAAGTGAAAGCCCTGCTCCTCAATCCTTTTGTGGCGCTCGTCACAAAGAATGTGAGCGATAGTTAAGGCTGTACACGACTTAAAGGCGATTAAATCTGTTCCGCGGCAGTGATATCGTGACTGAGGGATGGAACGGGTAGAGACGAAACGTGACAGGATTTCTCGACTTGCTGTTACAGCCGTCAACTTATTGTACTTCCACTCTTCGCCCCCGTCGACCTTCAACAGAAAAGGCATATGGAGCTGCAGGAGGAGGTGATACTGCATGAAGTGATCGTTGAAACGAAGAGTCTCGCGGATTTTATCGGCGAGCTCGTAGTGGGAGGACAAATTGGGCATGATCCACCACTGGGCTGGCATAGATGTACATGCATCTCGTAGCAACTTGTCAATCTCTCTGGTGAGTGACTGATCATAAACACCCGATGTTCTTCTACTCAATAAACGGGCGCAGGCGATTGAGCAGAGATGTTGCATCTTCCGATTTGCCGAGTAAGAGTCAAGCGCATCGAGGCTGCCAACTGGTTCATCAGGTGCGCTCTGGGGCAGACCTAGCATCAGACAAAGATATCGATCGAGGTTGATGACACGGAACCATAAATCATCTGGTTCAACGGTGGCTCCTCTTACCGAAGATGGAACAATGCCCTTGTTGAGGCCCAGAACCTGGGCTATCATGACAGCACGACGCGCCGCAAGCCATGATCTGCGAAGATCGCCTGCGTAATTGTGATAAAGACCTTCGAGCATGATGCATTCTATGCCTTCGAGTGAGGAAATTAGGTCATCGTTGCAGGTGACGTGATCATGCGCGACTTTGACAATCCGTGCCATTATATCCTCGTAATTTGTGCTGAGCTTTTCAAGGTGCTTTTCTGATGAGATGAGAGTGCCTTGGAGAAAAGTGGCGAGCACAAGCATTTTCCTAGCGACGAGGACAGGATGAGCCCCTCGTTGTGGCAAGCGAAGCAAGCTGGACGGAGATGGGAGCCTTGAGCCGCGTTCCTTTGGCGGTGCACATGTCATTGCTCTGATGATTTGCGAGGATTCTACCGGGACGCTCATGATTATTTTCATGTCTTCCGCGCTTGGCCAAGCAGATATCAGGGCTTGGTACACAGCATCGTAGGGTCCTGGATCATCGGGAATATGAGACGGCGATGATATCTCAGACTGTGGTGTAAGTTCTATGGGGTGGATCTACTATTTGTGAGCATCATACTTAAGTCATGCCTTGGTACTTGACTTACTGAGAGGGAAGCATCGTCTGTTGATGCGGCATTGGTGTTGACGACTGCGGGTGACTTTGAATGTCCATGTCCATCTTCGCTTCGCCTTCTCGATACGGAGCTCGTCGGCGAAACTAAACCATTTGGGGATCGCCTGTCGGATTGTGTATTCTTGAGAAGATGCTGTACCAGGGCTTCAACC
Organism: Fusarium nisikadoi; assembly: GCA_013623555.1. NCBI lineage: Eukaryota > Fungi > Ascomycota > Sordariomycetes > Hypocreales > Nectriaceae > Fusarium > Fusarium nisikadoi. The sequence continues at coordinate 2,121 of JABFFB010000397.1, read as the reverse complement.
TCCCCAAGGCGATCCACAATGTGCTTATTGCTCCCAGCTTCAGGCGGCTCCTCAGATTCCTGACTCACGCAGTCTGTACCGCGCCTCTTGCATGAGTCGCAAATGCCGAGATCACCGGAGAAGATGCATTTCGCTTTCCGCCGCTTACACTCCCAGCATGAGGCTGTTCCCTTGCGTAGCTTCCGACGTTTTAGGGCTGGCGCGGAATTGTCCGCCGAAGCGGAGTCAGGCAATGGATACTGCTCATCCAATGATAAGTGCTCTCCCATGATTGAATTGCAGGATAGAATGAGAACAATGGTAAAGTATGACAGTGTACGGAGCGAGAGACAAAAGCTGACAGCCGAAGGATTCTGCTGGGCATTCGTCCGCCGATTTCCCGGAGCTTTCAGGTGGATTTGTCATGTGTTGAGATGGTAAGACGGGGATAAGCATCGGGAATAAAGACGGTGGCGTGGGCAATGTCGGCGGACGAACGCAGCGACCCTACGAATTGGCGGAAATTGAGGGTACAAGAGAGTATATAAGAGAGGGAACAGACAAGTATTAGGTGATGGGTTAAAAGTCTGAGGATAATATAGTGTCGATAAAACGTGTCCATTGGTTTCAATATGGTCAAAATCGCAATTGCAGGAGGAGCCGGCAGTAAGTAATATCACCGATTTGCGACAGGTTATTGACCTAGTTCTAGACGTGGGCCAAGAGGTACTAGATGCTCTCATTGCCAGAAACAAGCACGAGATAATCATTCTGTCTCGAAAGGTATGCGACGTTCCCTGGCTAGCACTTCTCGATTAACATCCCAGGATGCGCCAGAAACAGAAATCGACCCTGGAGTGAAGTGGTTCAAGACAAAATACGACAATGTCGAGGAACTTACTGAGATCCTAGAGGGCGTACATACAGTCCTATCCTTTATGTCTGTCGCCCCCGGTGATACAGCTGCTGGGCCGCAGCAGAAGTTGATCGATGCTGCAGTCCGAGCGGGCGTGAAGCGCTTTGCACCCAGCGAATGGGCCTCGTAGGTCGAAAAGCCTGGCGCTCTGGAGTTCAACTGACAAATAATAGGTCTAACCTGGATTATTTTCCCTGGTACGACTTCAAGAGGTCTGCACGTGAGTACCTTGCAGAAATCAACAAGGACAAAAAGGTAAAGCGCCCCGTCTAGCAACCCGTAAGATTCTCTAACGCTTAGTTGAAGGTCATTGAATACACGCTCTTCCATTTTGGACTCTTTACCAACTACATGACCTACCCATACAAGTCATCCAAGCACGTCAACCTTTTCGAGACGCCGGTCAACTTCCATGGCTGCCGAGCCCTTCTTATTGACGATGGTGAAGCGGTAATAACACTCACAACTGCCCAAGATGCAGCAAGAGTAACTGCACTGGCCGTTGAATACGAAGGAGAGTGGCCCGTTGTCAGTGGTGTGAAAGGTACAGACATTACGATGAATGAACTTGTTGCTCTTGGAGAGAAGATCCGAGGTATGGAAAGCCTGAAAGAGAGAAGGGTTCGGAACAAGATACTAATCAGTCTACTAGGTCAAAAGTTCAAAGTTGAGTATTTGAAAAGCGAGGATCTCGAAGCCGGCATTGTCAAAGCATCATGGCTTCCACTTCCCGAGCACCCATCGATTCCGGTTGAGATGAGGGACAAGATTGCTGCGGATATGATCAAAAGCCTCCTTCTCGGAATCAAGCATGGCGCTATGAAGGTCTCTGATGAGTGGAACAAACTTTTGCCTGACTATGAGTTTACCCAGCCTGAGGAGTTTCTGACTGAGGCATGGGCTGCTATTGACGGGGGAGCTAAGAGTGTCTTTACACAGAATTAGAGGCTCTAAAAGCATCAGAGTAGGAATATTTTTTGGTGATGTCAAAACTTTAAAGCATATATACAGGAGAGATCTAAAAAGTCGAAGTGGTATCTTTCATGAACTAACACAAAGTGCGCAATCCAAGTCCAACATCATGCAGTACCCTGCCCAACAACGCGGTCCAAATACAGTAAATTATGAGATTCAAGAACCCAACCAACCCTATGCCAGCCATCTAAGTGACAGTTTGATACGTAAAATATGCGCATTGCTATTAACTCCATCAGGGACAACCACCA